>CAUYON010075840.1:0-15837 GCA_963573935.1 Arctocebus calabarensis
TTTTTTGAGACAGAGCCTCAAGCTGTCACCCTGGATAGAGTGCTGTGACATCACAGCTCACAGCAACCTCCAATTCCTGGGCTCAAGTGAGTCTCCTGCCTCCACCTCCCAAGTAGCTGGGACTACAGGCGCCCGCCACAACGCCCGGCTACTTTTTGTTTGCAGCCATCATTGTTGTTTGGCAGGCTCAGGCTACGCTCGAACCCGCCAACTCAGGTGTACGTGGCTGGCGCCTTGGCCTGTTGAGCCACAGGCCCTGAGCCTAAATGGTTCCCTTTTTATGAACACATCCTGAGTCATCCTGAATATGTCAACCTGGATGCCCCATCTGTAGACTACTTCCTGGGAAGAGTTTTACTTCCTGAGAAGAGTTTTACTTCCTGCATGTGATCAGGGCTTTTGAGAATTGCCTGTCACATAGTCCATAGAAGATAGACCATTTTAATTACTCTTGTCTGAGTAATTTAGTTGATTACTCAGAACAACAACCTGTTTTTTTAAATGAGGCTTTTGAAAATACTGTATATGAAAAATTCCTAAACTTTCTCTCTGGACTAAGTTCTTTTTCTTTTCATATCTTTAATAAGATATAATATAACCTGATAATGTCTCTGTCATTGCAAAAGTTGGGCAAATGTGGAAAACTATACATCCAACTGTTTAGTGATAACAAGGTGTTAATAAATATTCTCATTATGAAAAAGAAGGAACAGTTATAGTCATACCAAACTGGTTCCCACCTCAGTGCTTTTGCAGTTTCTTTTTCTTCTTCCTGGAAAGTTCTTACTCTTCCTAGTTGGTGGTTTTCCTCATCTGGGTTTCTTCTCTAAAGTACTTTCTCAGAAATGCCTTCTGGACTCTCAGTCTAACACTCTCCCCTTCACCTCCAACTCTGCTGTAAGTCTCTCTATTGTATTCCTTGGTTTGCGTTTCTTCTTAGCACTTATCATGACCTGAAATCACTTATTTGTGTACCTCTTTTCTTTTCTTCTTTAAGCTTGAGGAAGAGTCAAGCATCTGAACAAAATGGAACAAAATGGGGAAGGAAGAAGCAGAGAGGTGCTACATATTTATTTTGTCTGCTGTTCTTTATTTGAAAGAAGTAGATAATAGTAATGCTAAAAATCTTTTCTCCTCTCAATTTTATACTGTTTGGTAACAACTAGTTCAAGATCCTATAGGTAGAGCAGACTGGAGACCCACATATAGTTATAGTCCTTTAGATAGTCCTGGCTTCTGCTCAAGACCTTGAGGAGGAAGAAGCTCCCATTTCAGTGCCCAGCAGGCTGCTATTGACCAAGAGAAAAAAAGAAGAAAGAGACTCGGGCTCCTCTTTCAGCTTTTTTGATCCCACCATCTATCCTTAGAGAAATGCAAACTATTCCAGAAAACCCATCTATTCTATATATTTGTCTATATATATATTCTATATATAAAACCCATCACTTCTATATATTTGTCACTTTAGCTTACCTTTCTTCCACAAAGCTTAGAAGTTTGGAAATAGGCTGAACGCCTGTGGCTCAACGGGCTAAGGTGCCAGCCATGTACACCTGAGCTGGCGGGTTCGAATCCAGCCTGAGCCCACCAAACAACAATGACGGCTGCAACCAAAAAATGGCCAGGCGTTGTGGTGGGCGCCTGTAGTCCCAGCTACTTGGGAGGCAGAGGCAGGAGACTTGCTTGAGCCCAGGAGTTGGAGGTTGCTATGAGCTGTAATGCCACAGCACTCTATCCAGGGTGACAGCTTGAGGCTCTGTCTCAAAAAAAAGAAGTTTAGAAATAGTTTAGAGAGCTGAGAAAGGAAGAGATTAAGTTATCTAAGTGGAGGGAATGGTACAATCATTTAATTTCCTTTTACTTCCTCTATATAATCTGTTTATATCTGATAAAAGTGACTTTTGCCTTTTAAATAATTCTGCTGTTGGAGGTTTTTTTTTATGACAATAATTTTGTACCTTTTTTTTAATGTCTACAAAATAATAATACCCATTTTACACATATTGGAACAGGTAACAAAATGACCTACATCAAATCAAAAGTTGGGTGGAGAGGGGAGGGGAGATGGTGCTGAGCTTGGGTCAAGGCTGCCTGGGGGCAGACGTGCTGTTGGAGCTTTTTTATGTTTCATGGTAGAGTGAGACTGAAAGACAGAATAAGATAATGTTAACAATGATCTGAAATGTTAAAAATTCTTCAGCCTGTAGGCTATTTCTAGTTGCTTACTGTATAAAGATGATTGAAATGCAAGAGGTATGTCAATCCAGGAAATATCATGATTTGGTGAGATTTAAGGTTTGATGATATGTTAATACTTTTTAATATCATGAACATTTTGTGGTAAATTTTGAAAATGAAGATGGCTATCCTTTTTTTCCATCTTGGGTTATTGTTACTTGCATCTTGATAGATATATGTGTATTTGACCTATTAAACAAACTGCTGGAACCCTTCTTTCTCCTCACTCCATATCTGATCACTGACCTAGTCTTATCCATTCTCTTTGCTACTAGCCACTAATTCAGCCGTGGCCTTGTCACAATACAGACAAATTCTTTTGTTCTTGAATTACTTCCCAATTACTTTGGAAGTGGCCCATTGATAAAGATTGACTTTTATCCTCTGATGTCTCCATATAGTTTATGTAAAACCAGAAAGAAAAGTGAGGAGAATTAGTATTTGTTGATTTCTTGTTGATATTTTTTTTTCCTTGCTTTTGATTTTAGGTTCAAAAGTGAAGGAGTTTTGCTCCAAAAATATCTTGGTCATCCTTGGCTTCTCCTGTGTTATAGCTGTGATAGCTTTGATTGCTGTGGGACTGACCCAAAACAAACCATTGTCAGAAAATGTTAAGGTAAATAAAATATTTTGTATGTATGTAAGAAGGGGTCTGTGTGGGGCAAGAAAAGCAGGGTTATGGTAAACCAGAGCATACAGGTGGAGTTGGGGTTCTAGCAGCCTATGAAGAAGTCAATATCCATTGGATTACGGAAGTAAAAGGGAAATGGATGCTCATTCTGGAAGACAGAATGCCTTGAATCAGTGGTGGGAAGATAATTTCCTCTATGATTATTCACCAAAGTCATTAAATTAATACTCTAACAGAGATGAATGTTTTACTTACTTCATCTAAATCTGTTATACTATGTCAATATTCTACTTTTTAGTACTATGTACTTTTATGTACTTCTTATTCATTTTTTATTATGTGTGAATTACAAACTTGTACTCTTTGTTCTGTTTGCTCCAATTTTATGACTATGACCAAAATACTAAAATTTATTAGACAGCTCTATATAAACCACTTTAGAAGTTAGAAATTATAGAAAAGACATGATTCTTATCTCGTAAAATATTAAAAGGTAACAAAATCAGGTGGCGCCTGTGGCTCAGTGGGTAGGGCGCCGGCCCCATATACCAAGGTTGGTGGGTTCAAACCCAGCCCTGGCCAAACTGCAACAACAAAAAAAATAGCCGGGCATTGTGGTGGGCACCTGTGGTCCCAGCTACTTGGGAGGCTGAGGCAAGAGAATCGCCTAAGCCCAGGAGTTGGAGGTTGCTGTGAGCTATGTGATGCTGCGGCACTCTACCAAGGGTGAAAAAGTAAGACTCTGTCTCTACAAAAAAAGAAAAAAAAGGAAAAAAAAGTAACAAAATCAAGTAATAAAAAAAAAATCGGAGAATACATACATGTGTCAAGTATAGTTATTTAAAATGAATTCATGGATGGGAAGATTTCCTATGAAATTTTTGCATTTGAAAAACTAGTTAATATTAAATCTCATTAACTTTCTGTGATATATTTCTGCCTTCTTTCCAATTCATCAAAGTAAAATTTCAGACATGAATACCTCATAAGTATCTTGTCATATGGTTATTATTTTATTTAATCTGTTGATTAAAAAGCATATAGTAAATATAAACTTATATTATAAATATCCCATTTTAAACTTTCACTGAAATTATAGTAAACAAATCTACATGGGCCCAGATGATACCAATATGCTAATGAGCACATACAAACATGTACATAGTGACAGATCCAGAAGTTGACTTGACCCCAGACCCTAGACTATACAGGGCATAGCAATTAAGTTCATAAACTTGCCACATGTGCTTACATTGGCAGCACTATAAAAACAACTCGGTTTCACAACCATAGTATATTAATGTCTCTCATTTGTGTTTGTATTGACAAGTGGCAGTGTCTTGCTCAGTGTATTCATTATTGTTGGGTGTTTTTGTGTACTGTCATGAGACTACTGCAACTTGAATTAGAGCAAGAAACAAACGTTAAATTTCTTGTTAAACTTGGCAAGAATGGAAGTGAAAT
Source organism: Arctocebus calabarensis (assembly GCA_963573935.1). NCBI lineage: Eukaryota > Metazoa > Chordata > Mammalia > Primates > Lorisidae > Arctocebus > Arctocebus calabarensis. The sequence goes on from CAUYON010075840.1 coordinate 4,334, forward strand.
CAGGGACATGTTAGTTCAAGTTTATGGGGATAATGCCATGAGGAAAACAGCAGTATACAGATGGATTAAATGTTTTTGTGAGGGGAGAAAATCCTCACTGATGAATAGAGGTCAGGGTAGCTAGTACCAAGCAAAACTGAAAAAACATTGCAAAAAATTGTTGAATTGTGCATCAGAATCATAGGCTGACCATGAGAAGCATTGTAGATGAAGTAAACATCAATAGGAAAAGCTTAACTGAAAATCTTGGCCAATAGTTTTTTTTTAAAGAGACGGAGTCTTATTTTATCGCCCTTGGTAGAGTGTCATGGTGTCATAGCTCACAGCAACTTCCAACTCTTGGGCTTAGGTGATTGTCTTGCCTCAGCCTCCTGAGTAGCTGGGACTACAGGCACCCACCACAATGCCTGGCTATTTTTTTTGTTTGACCCCATCACGCGGTATATGGGGCTGGTGCCCTACCCACCAAGACACAGTCACCGCCTAATAGTCATGGTTTTTACATCACAACAATGCACCGGCTCACACAGCACCATCTGTGAGGGAGGTTTTAGCTAGTAAACAAATACCCTCTCTACGTACCTCACCTGATCTGGCCCCCAATGGAAAACATTTTGATGACATTCAAGACATCAAGAGTAATATGATGATAACTTTGATGGTCATTCCAGAAAGAGTTCCAAAATTGCTCAGAAGGGTGGACTAGGCACTGGTGTCAGTGAATGGTTTCCCAAGGGGAGTACTTCAAAGGTGACAATGGTGATATTCAGCAGTGAGGTATGTAGCACTTAATCTAGGATGAGTTTGCAAATTTAATTGTCAGACTTCATATATATATATATATATATATATATATATATATATACACACACAGAGTATTGTGTTTGATGATAGTGAACTATGAGCCTGGAAAGATGCATGCAAATGGCAGGTCTCTGACATTTTTGCCACCCACTCAAATCATTTGCTGCACAGTGGTGGCACGGTTGGTATCCTTTTATTTAGTTCAACTCAATGGGGTTGTATGCAGCAGCTCCTTTGTCAGAACAGAGGCTAATTCTTATTGCCAATGGTCTCTTGCTTGCCTTTTGATATTGAGTGATGTTGGTTCTTTTGGCAAAACTTCACTCATAGCTGACATCTTAGTTCTGCTATTTGTTTACCAGCTCCAAAAATACACGATTTCCTTCTTGATTTGACCTTTATACATGTTCAGTATTGCATCATGGGAGAGAGTGACTGCCTAGGAGGCCAAACCCTAGATACACTTGAGCTCTGTGTTACCAGTGAATTCTTGTGGTTATTAGCAATGGTCTTCTTCAAGTTTATTATGCCTCTGTATTCTATTGGCCTTACAAATGGAATAAGCTTTTAGCATTTTTTGTTTGTTTCTTTTTGTTTTTTAAAGACAGAGTCTTGCTCTGTAGCCTTACAAATGGAATAAGCTTTTAGCATTTTTTGTTTGTTTGTTTTTGTTTTTTAAAGACAGAGTCTTGCTCTGTAGTGCAATGGCATTATCGTAGCTCATTGCAACCTCAAGCTTTTCAGCCTCCCAAGTAGCTGAGACTATAGGCATGTGCCACCATACCTGGCTAATTTTTTCTATTTGTAGTAGAGATGGTATCTCACTCTTGCTCAGGTTGGTCTCAAACTCCCGAACTCAAGCAATCCTCCCACATTGCCCTCTCAGAGTGCTAAGATTACAAGTGTGAGACACTGGGCCTGGCCAGTCTTTGGCATTCTTTAAATGAAAAGTATGAGTATTTCAAGAGTAGGCACTAGCTTCTGAAGTAAATCTTTATAATAATATCTTGATTTATTTTACACAAAGATAATTTTAAATATGCCATTTGTTGAAGTTATATACAAATTTTAATAAGATCCCTGGAGTATATGGGCCTAAAATATTTTGAGAACTTGTCTTCTGCCATGGCTTTAAGCTGTGCTATCTAATTTGATAGCCACTAGCAAAATGCTGCTCTTTGTTTATAATTAAATACAATTAAAAATTCTATTCCTCAGCTGCACTAGACATATTTGAAATGCTCAGTAGCCACACATGGCTGATCACTACTATATTGGACAATGCAAACACAGATCATTTCAGTTGCTGCAGAAAGTTCTATTGGGCACTTAACTCTGAAATCATTTAAAACTAAATTAAACGAATAAGGTATGTGATAAAATATTTTTATAAAAATCTAGAATAAGGATAAAAAATGAGAATTCTTTTTCTTGCATAGTTTATAAACTATAATAATACCACGATCATCCCAAATATCATAGGCTACTAAATTATTTTGTGTAGTTTGTTGGAATAAATATACTTGCTTCCAAAAATGACCATTTAAAAGATAATACCTATCTGGATATTTGTATCTGGTATAAAATTCGTTTTAGAAACACATAATAACATTACTTTGTGACCATACCTCATTCAGCAGTTTTTCATTCATTTTTTATAAATTTATGTATCATCAAGTATTCATTAGGCATCTGGGCTACACAATTTGGTTGAGGTTACTGTCTGGGGTAGGAAACACAATAAATGGATAATATAAATTATTAATTGTAATTGTGATAAAGTGCCACCAAATGAAAGTTTAGGGACTAGGCAAGTCTTATTTGAAATAATGACATTAGTAATAATATCTGAAGGATAATTGGAAGTTAGCTGGGTAAAGAGTATTCCAGGTAGAAGGAAAGCAAGTATATGAGTCTGGAAAAAGGCAGTAGTTAGACACCTCTTGGAAACTAGTTGGAGAACAGAAACAGGCTGTGTGTTAGGTAGAGATCGTGAGGTAGGTGGTGCAGGCAGAGTCCTGCAAGATAGGCTGGGAATTTAAGTTTTAATCCTGAGAGTAATGGGAAGTTAGTGACATGATTAGATTTGCGCTTTGCAAAGATTACTGTGGCTTCAATGAATTAGAGAGGTATAAGAGCAGATGTAGGAGGTATAAGAGCAATAGGCTCCAACAGAAGTTTAGAAGGAGGGTAATGTTTTGAGTTCAATTTTTTTTTTTAGAGTTTTACACATATATATTTTTAATCTTTCCAACAATCCAATGAGATGTGAGTACTGCTATTCCAGTTTTGCAGATGAAGAAGCTGAGATTTAGTGAGGTTAAATAACTATTGAATAGGGGCATATGTTCCATCCTAAGTTCACTTTTTTTTTTTGTTTTGTTTTTTGAATAATTTTATTGAATCATAATTATGTACATTGGTGCAATCACAGGGCACGATTCAATAAAATTATAAAAAAAAAAATAAATAAAACAAACAAACAAACAAACAAAACAATACAGCAAATAATGACATTGGAAACATGGTCCTTCCCTTTTCCCTGCCTTCACACCCACTTCCAACAGACCCAGCTGATTAATGTCCAGATCTAACCATCACTACAGGATAAGCATCCTTGGGGAACAAACTGGATGCAGCTGAGATCTCTTACAAATAGCTTCAAACACTTTTAATGTATCTGATTTAAAGCCACAAATACTCTTTAAAGTAACCCTAAGCTTTCATTGCCCAAAACTCTCAGATGCCACAACCAGGCCTGTCAAAGATCATGTTGCTTCTTTACCCTCCAAACCTGGGTTGAGGCACTGTGTGGTCCTGGCCAAGCCACATAAACTCCAAAAGATTCATTTTCATCATATATAAAATTAGTGGGTTGAATTAGATTATCTCTAAGGTTCTTTCTCCAATAATGATTCAATAGATTGGAATTTGCAAGTTTACATGATTTTTTGGCTGTAGTAAAGACAAAGTATGTTTCTTTAAATTATTATTATATGATTCCTGGGTCCCTTCTTCACCCAGTGAGAAGGTAAGGCCAGCTTGTTGCTTTAGGAATCCTGTTTTTGCTTTCTCCTTTCTCAGATGCTCACCCCATCTTCCCATTTTCAAGCACCCTATATATTTTCTTCTCCTTTCTCTCCTTTCAGAGACTTTGGCTCCAATTTGGTTAAGAATTTGGAGCCACATTTTGTTTTTCTGGGTTTTTTTGAGATAGAGTCTCACTCTGTCACTCTGGGTAGAGTGCCATGACATCATCATAGCAGCCTCAAACTCTTGGGTTCAAGGGATCCTCTTGCCTCAGCCTCCTGAGTAGCTGGGTCTATAGGTACCCACCATGACACCTGGCTAGTTTTTCTATTTTTAGTAGGTATGGGGTCTCATTCTTGCTCAGGTTGGTCTCGAACTCCTGAGCTCAGGTGATCCACCTGTCCTCATAACAGTGCTAGGATTATAGCTGTGAGCCACCATGCCAGGCCTCACATTTTGGATTCTTGATTGTAAGCCTCCCTTCTCTAGCATCCCTTGTTTCTCTCTCTCCTTTTTCTTATTATCTTTATCATTAAATCATAGCTGTGTGCTAATAATAGTGCAATCAAGGGGTACAATGTGCTGGTTTCATATACAATCTTAACTATTTTTATCAAACTGATTAACATAGCCTTCCTGGCAATTTCTCCATTATTATATGAAGACATTTGTATTCTGCATTTAGCAAGGTTCGCCTATACCCTTCTAAGATGCACCCATAGGTGTGGCCCCATCAATTACCCTCCCTCTGCCCCAACCTTCCCTTGACCGTGTGGCTCTGCGCCTGACCTTGTTTCTCTTTTTAGTCTTAGATACTTCCCCCCTCCCCACTCCATTCCCATTCTCTGTCATTCTTCTCCCTTTATATTCTCCTTTACTTGGCAAATCCCCCCTCACAGCCTTACACAATTTCCTTGGTGAAGCAATCTTTCTCCATTAGGCTCAAAGATCAATTTTTTTTTATTTTACAATAATCACGGCCATCCATTTAGCATCTACTCTGTACCAAACACGTTAAGGAAATCATCTCCTTAGTTTTCACTAAGACTCTGTGATATTGACATAACCAACCCATTTTAAACCTCAAGAAAATGATGCTTAGGGAAGCGACCCAGCCTCCCTAAGCAAGAATGTGGAGAACCAGAGATTCAAGCTCAGATCTGTGTGTCTCAAAGCCCAGGGGTCTTCTTCACTGTGCTAAGGCCATTAACACTATACAGGGGTTTATGATGTGTACTTGTGGTTTAGTGGTTCTTCATAAATTCAGGAATTTTAAAGTTGGAACAGACTTAAGAAATCATTTAATTTAAGTGACTTCTAGTAGACTTAAGAAATATAAGAATATACCCACACAGAAGAAAAGAATGATATAATTACATGGAAGAATGCGTATCTAAATATGCATCTATATTTATAATACAAATAGGAAAGCATATCTTTACAGGCTTCCAAGGAACATTTATGAAAATTAGTATATTTGCCCACAAAAAAGGCCTTAATGCTTTTCTTTAAGCCTAAAATTGTATCACGTATACTATGATCCCTGAGCCATCTCACATGCATTATCTTCTTCAACGTGTACTTGATGTTCTATGCAAAAGAAAAAAAATCATTTGCCATTGTCTGAATATAGTATGCCTTTACCTTTCCCAAGCTCATACTGTCTTCATTCACTTTGTTTCTGAGACTTGCAATGCTTTCTTCCAATATCTATGGAACTCCTAAGCATTCTTCAATCCCATCTTAAATGTTATTTTCTTCATAAGGCTATTCCTGGTCTCACAAAAAAGCATGATATATTTATTAGAGTAATTTATATCTCAGACTTCATTAATCTATTTGTTGACGTCTTTCTTTAGAGTGTAGATATGGTTTTATGAACCTTCTTATGAACTCCATAGCACTTAGCACAAAAACGCACAGAACAGCAGGCATTACATAGTTGGATTTAGTTCAGAATTGTTTATTTTGCCTTGGTGCAATATAGGAACATAAAAACTACATACAGGCAGATTTCAGTACATTCTAATACAAACCACTCTTTTACATCAGTTATTCTTTTTTGTCCTTTAAATATGCCTGGGTTGAAATTTCAGCATTCTTTCTGTCAGTTCATATTAACTTTCTACATTAAAGTAAATAAATTTACTGAATATGCTGAATCAGCAAACAAGGATTTCTAAGTTAAAAAGTATTATTTTTAAAGCAGAAATGTCTAATTGACTATGCATGCTAACAGCACAGTATAAGAAAATAGGAAAGGAAAAAAAGAACACCTACTTTAGCAACAGCTTTTCGACGAAATAATGTCCCCATTTATAAAATGGGGACTTTCAATTAAGGCATGCAACAGTTTCTTTACAAGTAATTTCCTCAAAAAGTACAAATAGAATTTTGTTTGAGCTTCTATGTATCTAGGCTCCTTTATAACTTTAGCCACACAAAAGGAAAGTTAAAGGAAGGCTCCAAAGATCATTTTTACAGATCTTTGTTATATCCCCATTTTGTAGAGAGGGAAGCAGAGGTCTAGAAAAATTACTATATTTGCTAATAAACATTTGTTGAGAGAAAACAGAAAAGGAGGAAAATAACGATAAAAATGACTCTTACTAAGGGTCAAGATGGCAGACTGAGCAAAGATACTTGTTTTTCTCTTTCATTCCCTAAATTCCATTCAAATGATAGAAATGATACATATGTTGTTGCAAGTATAAAATAAGAAAGAATATGAACAGCAGTTAGGGTGGTGCCTGTGGCTCAAGGAGCAGGGCGCCAGTCTCATATACTGGAGGTGGTGGGTTCAAACCTGGCCCTGACCCAAAACTGCAACAAACAAACAAACAAACAAAAATTCTGAGGAATTTCTGGATATTGGAAAGTTTATGCTGGCAAGAAACCTCAGCAGAAGAAACGACCAAAGCAGATTATACAGAGATGAAAAAAATTCTAAACTCAGAAACCAAATGAGAAAGAGGGGCCATGTGGTCACCAACATCACAGACAGGACTGCAGGAAGAACAGTGAGCTCAGTCCCACCCTGCACCCTCCACAGGCCCGGAAAGCTGCTAGTGGGAGACACCGCCCTCAAATATTGATTGGTGAAGCAGACAAACATTAGTAAAGACACAGAAGACTTGAATAATATAATCTACAACCTTAATTAGACAGATATACAAAAATCCCTGTACCTAATTATCAGGAATAGTCACCAAAATAAACTTTTTTTTCAAGCATGCTTGGAATGTTTACAAAGACTATTCAGGTACTAAACTATAAAGCAAGTTTTACCAGATCTCAAAAATTAGCCTATAGGTAGCTGCATTCTCTGATCACAATAAAATCAGGTTAGAAATTAATTTGAGATTAAAAAACCCCACCAAAATCCTTCATACTTTAAAAAATATAACTAAGTAATACATTGGTCAAAGAAAATATCATAATGAGAATTTTTAAAAATACTTAAGACTGAATAATAAAAAAAATATATCAAAACTTAAGAGATGCAATAAATGTGGTATTATAAGAAAAAATTATGATCTTTAATATTGACATTAGAACAGATGAAAGGCCAAAAATTAATGAGCTAAACATAAATTTTAAAAGTGAATAAGGTTTTAAAAAATGAATAAATAAACCCAAAGAAAGTGGAAGGAAATGTAAGAGCAAAACTGAATGGAACAGAAAACAAAGCTTCAATGCAGAGGACCAACATGGCCAAAAGTCGATTTTTCATGGAGACTAATAAAACTAATAGGATTTTAGAAATAATAGCCAATAAAATAGAAGGCACAAATGAACCATGTTAGGAAAGATAATTAGGAGGCATAATGAACATATTTGCATTCATAAACTGGAAAAATTAGATGGAATGGACAAATTCCTAGACACTTAAGTTTGTAATATTTTCCAACAATAAACAGAAAGACTTAATTTTTCTATAACCATTAAATAAATATAATTAGTGATTTAAAATTTCCCCATAGGGGAAAAACACAGCAGGCCTTGCCAATTTTTTAGGGGACTTTTTAGGAATAGATTATAATAGTTTCATATGTAATCTTCTGGAAATTAGAAAATAAGATAATACTTCCAAAATGAATTTATAAGATTGGTGTAGTCCTGTAACAAAACAAGAAAGGACAGTGTAAGAAAGAAAAATCTTAAGGCCACGTTAGAATATACATTTTTTAAATCCTCTTAAAAATAGTTATGTTGTAAAATTAACTTAAAAATTTAAATATAGCATAACCAAGTTGGATTTATCCCTGGAAAGCAAGGATGGTTTAACATTATAAAATCAATTTTTGTAATTTATTTGCAGATTAAAGGAGAAAAACCAAATAATCATTACAATAGACAAAGAAAATGTGTTAGATAAAATTCAACACCTATTCGTGATTAAAAAAGTAAATCTCTTACCAGACTAGGAATAGAAGAGGGCTTATCAAACTACTAAAGTATACAACCAAAAACTTCAAGCAAACTTTATTTTTAAAGACAAAATGTTAGAAGCATTCTTTTTAAATCAGGAATAAAATAACACTGCATCTAACATTTTACTGGAGGTCTTAGTGCAAAGGTTAAGAAATAAAAGTTATAAGAATTTTAAAAGAAGGAAATGCCAAAAGGATCATTAAAAAGAAATAAAACAAATAAGAATTAGAAAAGGAAAAAAAATCAAAATGTTGATTAATCACAGATTACATAATTGTTTTTAGAAATCACAAAAATTCCAACATAAAATTGACTTACATTAATAACAGACTTTAGAAAGTTGCTTAGCAACAAATAGAAATAATGTTATAAAATACATGCATAATTTATAATAATAAAAATATTACCAAGTAGATAGGAATATCAAGACATGTAAGACCTTTACATAGAAAAATCATAAAACTTTATTGAAAAACTTCAAAGAAGGCCTAAATAAATATAAAGCTTATACTATCTTCACGGATTGAATGGCTCAATACTAGAATGATGTTAGTATCCTCATGTTGATCTATAGATTCAATACAATTCTACTAAAAATTTCCAAAGGATTTTTAAAGAAAAATTGATGAGAGGCCAGGCACAGAGGCTCATGCCTATGATCCTAGCAATCTGGGAGGAAGAGGCAGGAGATTCCTTGAGCTCAGGAGATTGGCCTAAGGAAGAGTGCCACCCCTGTCTCTAATAAAAATAGAAAAATTAGCTGTGCATTGTGGTGGACACCTGTAGTCCCAGCTACTTGGGAGGCTGAGGCAGGCAGATTGCTTGAACCCAGAAGTCTGAGGTTGCTGTGAGCTAGACTGATACAATGGTACTCTAGCCAGGGTAATAGAGTGAGACTCTGCCAAAACAAACAAACAAACAACCCCCCCCACAGAAAAACTGATGAGATAACTTGAAATTTGCAAGGAAGAGCAAATATCTAAAAAGAGCTAAGACACTTAGAAAGAAGAAGGTGAAGAAACTTGCCGTATAGAGATAAAGATTTATTGTAAAGCCATAGTAAATAAGAAAGTGCTTTACTGGGGCAGAGATACACAGAAGACCAATGGAGCAAATACAGAAGCAGAAAAAGACACACATAGTACAGTTTATATGGAACCTTGACGTTGGACAGATATGTACTGTAAATTTGCTGAAAGAAAAAGACTATTCAATAAAAGGACCTGCAGCATTTGATTGCCAAGAAGGGAGGGAAATGAAAATTAGATAACTTAATGAAAAATGAAATTAGATCTCTTATTTGCACTATATAGACAAATTAATTCTAAGTGTATGTAAAACTTAAATGTGAAATGCAAAACATCAATAATATTAAAAAGAAATACAGGAGCATCTCTCTGTAACTTTCAGATCAATAATTTCTTAAAAAGTGTTAACATAAAGAAATAAAACTGATAAATTGAAATGCACTAACATTGAGGACTTCTATTTAGCAAAGGATACTATAAAATTTTAAACACAGCAACAAACTGGATATTACATAGAATAACAAGCAAAGGATTCATACTTGAAATATATATAAAGCTCTTAAATCAGTCATGAAAAAGCAAAGGACCACATTTATTCCTACTTCATCTGTCACCAGGCTGGAGTACAGTGGTGCTGCCATCGCTTACTGTAACCTCACACTATGGGGTTCAAACAACCCGCCTTCCTTAGCTTCCCTAGTAGCAAGGACCACAGGCTCAAGTATATGCCACTGCATCTGGCTAATTATTTTAAAACATTTTTTGTAGAGATGGGAATCTCACTATTTTTCTCAGGCTGGTCATGAACTCCTGGCTTTAAGTGATCCTTCTGGTGTGACCCCCTAAAGTGCTGATATTATAGGTGTGAGCCATGGTGCCAGGCCAAAGAACCAAATTTAAAATGAGGAATAAACATGAATAGGCATTTCACAGAAGAGGAAACAGGAATGGTCTGTACATATAAAATTATTATTATACAGCAGGAAAATGTCAATCAACACACACTGATGCAACTTCATACCTAATACAGCAGTAAAAGTTAACCTGTCTGATAATGCCCAAAATTAGAAAGGTGCAGAATCATTGAGAAATTTTACACTGTGCTAGTGGAAATTAAAACTGATACAACTGCTGTAGAAATCAATTTGACATTATCTTGTAGAGTTAAACACATTCCCTAGGGCCCAGTAATTCAACTCCCAGATATACACTCTGCACATATACTAGATGAGGAGACATGTTCCAAAATGTTCATAGTTGCATTGTTTATAATAGGGAAAAAAACCTGGAAGGAACTCAAATATCTACAAACAGAAGAAAAGATGATACACATTTATGTAATGGGCGGAATACTATGTGGTTGTGAAAATGAATGAACCTGAGCTATATGCATTATCATGTTGAATAAAAAAATTAGGACACCATGTTTACACAACTCAAAGCCAAACAATATATTCTTTAGAGATACATACACATATAATTATATTATAAAAAAGCAATAAAGTTAAAACCATAAAATTCAGGATAAAGTGGGGAGAGAAGTGGGAAGGATGGGAGTGGGGAGTAGCATAGAGTATTAGGAATTGATTTCTTTAGTTGGGTGCTGGCTTCATAGGTGTTGGTTTTACCACTTTGCTTCATACCTTGTTTATATATTACATATATTCTCCTGCATATATTAAATATTATACATTTTAACAAATAAAAGAAATGGTTTAAAAAAAGTACTCAAAGACCATCCTTTCAACGATGGGATGGATGGTTTTATGACTGAGTTCAACAAAAAAGTTAATTCCTCTGTTGTTTAAACTGTTTCAAAGCATACAACAAAAGGGAAAGATTTTTGAATTGATTTTACAAAGCTAACAAAACCCTGGTTTAGTACAGTAAAAGCCAATAATACTTATTCAAAAAGAAGAAAAAAATTAAAATAAAATATTTGGCAATCAAATCCAGTACCAAGTTTAATAAATTACGACAATTAGGATAGTTAATGCCAGGATTGCAAATAGCTCAACATTAAGAAATCCATAATAGAGTAACAGCTTCCTTGCGGCTGAGCACAGTGAGACTGGGGAGAGAGGACTTCAGGCATCTCTGCCAGGCAGGATCTGCCCAGAAACTTCCCTTTGGGGACACAGGGAGACAGTGTGAGGCTTCTGGACACCCTGAGGAAGGCTAAAGCGGCGGAGATTGGGCAAGTGGTTG
>CAUYON010075841.1:0-10692 GCA_963573935.1 Arctocebus calabarensis
AATCCAGCCTGGCCCGCCAAACAACAATGACGGCTGCAACCAAAAAATGACCAGGCGTTGTGGCGGGCGCCTGTAGTCCCAGCTACTTGGGAGGCAGAGGCAAGAGACTCACTTGAGCCCAGGAGCTGGAGGTTGCTGTGAACTGTGATGCCACAGCACTCTATCCAGGGGGACAGCTTGAGGCTCTGTCTCAAAAAAAAAAAAAAAAAAGAATGGGGGCTCGGTACCTGTAGCACAGTGGTTACGGCGCCAGCCACATGCACCAAGGCTGGTGGGTTTGAACCCAGCCCGGGCCAGCTAAACAACAATGACAACTGCAACCAAAAAAATAGTTGGGTGTTATGGTGGGCTCCTGTAGTCCCAGCTACTTGGAAGGTGAGGCAAGAGAATCGCTTCAGCCCAAGTTTGAGGTTGCTGTGAGCTATGATGCTATGGCTTTCTACCGAGGGTGACATAGAGAGACACTGTCTCAAAAAAAAAAAAAGAATGGGGTGGGCACAGTGGCTTGGCTGTATTCTGAGGGCCTTCCACGGCCAAAGGAGGAGGACACTTGAGGCCACTCTGAGAACAACAGCCAGATCTGGTCTGTACTATAGAATAATAAAAAAAAAAATTGGCTAGGCACGGTGGTCCACGCCAGTAGTCCTAGCTACTCAGTAGACTAAGGCAGGAGGATTGCTTGAACCCGGGAGTTAAGGTTACAGTGAGGTATGATTGTGCCACTGCACTTCAGCCTGGGGGGTGTAGCGAGATTCTGGCTGTTAAAAAACAACTCCTTACCAGTATTCCAATATAGGCTTCTATGTGTGGTATATTTTCATTGTAGTGAACGCATCATGCACTGTATACATCGTACACACCTTTGGGAATATAACCTTTGATTTCAGCATTGAAAGGATAGACTGCATAGTTCAAACTACTGGAACACTTTGAAGTTGGTGAGATGTGAACACAAATCCTCAGCTCTGACAAATACCCTTTATGTGATCTTAGGCAAATCTTGCCAAGCCTCAGTATCTTCATCTGTAATATGGGGATAATAATGTACTTTGTAAAGTTATTTGAGGATTACATGAGATGATGAATGTAAATTGTGTAGCGTAGAGCCCAGCCTATGGAAGCTCTTAATAGGTATTACCCAATGCTATTGTGTGCAAGTGTGACCCAGATTTTATCCACTCAACATAAAAACATATTTTTATGATGTAACCTTTAATTAGTTTTTAAATATTTATTCACTTATTTATTTAATTTATTTTTAATTTTCCTGAGACAATGTCTTATTCTGTCCCTCAGCTAGAGCGCAGTGGTATGATCATAGCTCACAGCAGTCTCAAACTCCTGGGCCCTATCTATCCTGCCTCAGTCTCCTGAGTAGTTGGGACTACAGGCTTACACCACTGATTAATTTTTCTACTTTTTGTAGAGATGGTGTCACTCATGTTCAAACTGGTCTCTAACTCTTGTCCTTAAGTGATCCTCCTCCCGTGGCCTCCCAGAGTGCTAGGATTATAGGTCTGAGCCACTGCGCCCATCCTGAAATGACATTTTCCCTAATACTTAGGTGATTAGTTACTCATCAGGATCCCGTGGAATTTCAATATGGCTTTTTGGCAGTGGCAAGACCATCCTCTGTCCTGGGACACAGTATGACATTTAAAAATAGCCTGTGACATAAACTTGGCCCTGTCTGCATCTGTTCCCACTTGGAGCCCTGTTGTGGCTTAGGAGCAGGAGGTAACTACATTACCCAGAGAGAGTTGCCTTGGAAGACAGCCAATTTTTATTTATGTGTTTATTTATTTTTGAGACATGCAGCCTGGAGTCTAGTGGTGTCATCTTAGCTTACTGCAACCTCAAGCTCCTGGGTTCAAGTGATCTTCCTGCCTTAGCCTCCTGAATAGCTGGGACTATAAGTGTGCACCATCATGCCCAGCTAATTTTCTATGTTTTGTAGAGATGGGGTCTTGCTATGTTGCTCAGCTTGTGAGGTAGCCTTTTTATTGAGGACAATTTCACTCATACATTTATGAATACATTCATGACAGAATGTAGTCCTGATAGAAAGTGACCTAAATGTTTCTTTTTCTTTGCAGATCTTATATTGTACTTTAAACACACCTAAAGTTGACATGGAAAGACTGATAGGAGGACAAATAGGACTGAACGATTTCATCTTTGCCCATGTGAGAGGACTCAGAAAAGAAGTGATTGTGTGTAAATCCGAAGATTCACTTGGTATCACCATTACAGACAATGGTGTTGGCTATGCTTTTATAAAGGTGAGATTTAAAAAAGAATAGTGTGGCCTAATTGAAGACATTTAAGAAAATCTACCAGGCCAAAGGAATTTAGGAAGGATCTTCAGTATGAGATCTCACTCTGCTGGGATGCATGAATTGGTGATATTTCACTTCTTTGTTTAGAATTCCTAGAATTAATTCACTCCAGCTTAAAGTTCACTAGAATTTAGAACCACCTGAAAAGGAAGAGTCTGACCCTGGTGCCCACTCATTATCCAGCTAAGTGCTCGTGGGTCTGTAGTTCTGAAGACGTCCAGGCTGATTTCCATTGAGTGTTTCTTCCACCTGCACATGCCGTTAGCTACTTACTTCTTTAAAAATACTCTTCAAGTATTTCTGAACTATATGCAAATTGCCTTCTGTATCCATGGGTTTAAGAGTGGATTCAATCAACTATAGATTTAAGTTTTAAAAAAATTGTCTGTAGAGAACATGTACAGATTTTTATTCTTGACATTATTCTTAAACAAAAAAGTACAAATATAATAACTATTTATATAGTGTTTACATAATAAAAGGTATTTGTGAGCCATCTAGATCTGATTTAGAGTAGACGGGAGAGTGTCATACAGGTTACTTGCAAATACTGCAGCATTTTACATCAGGGACCTGAGCATCTGTGGGTTTTGGGATCCACAGAAGGTTCTGGAACCAATCCCCCATGCTACCCAGGGATGTGATGACTGTAATTTCTTTATTTAAATACAAAGAGAGCAATATGTAAAGAAAAGAGAGTAGCTTGAAATTGTATGAAAATGATAAAAATTGAAGAATGATAAAAAGAAAGGTAGACTCATCTCTTAAAAATAACAATTCTATTATTGTAACAAGTAGGTGTAGTAATAGCAGCTGAGTCATATTGAATGCCTACCATGTCCTCAGCTTCAAATGCCTACCACGTCCTAGGCTTTGCATCTACTTTCTCATTTAATTCTTACAGCACTTCTATTTTGCTTGTTTTTTAATTTACTTTTTTGTTGAGGTAACACATTTTTAATGTACAGCTTAGTAAATGTTTATACGTACAGCTGTATGACTGTCACCCAGATTAAGGGAAATTGCATTTTTGCCACCCAGAAGGCTTCCTTACGCCCCTTCCTGGTCAATACTCTCCCACACAAAAGGAGCCACTATTCTGACCTGTTACCATTTGGTTATTCTTGAACTTCATGTAATCACACATCATTTACTCTACTATGTCTGCTTCTTTTGCTTAACATGATGTCTGTGAGATTCATCCATGGTTGGTGCTACTCGTAACTTCTACTCTATCAATGACGCAGGATCAGAATGTTACTGTCATTTATTTGAATGCTCCAATTTCCCAAGCTTTGCCCTGCAGGAATCAGGAAGGTTAAGAAGCCCACCTGAAGTCGTACAACTAGACAAATTCAAGAGTCGATCCAAGAGGTTTAACTTTGGAGCTGGCATTTCCCTTCACTGAGCTAAGAATTAATGACAGACTTTGCACAACAGGGCATGTTTTATGCCTTTGTTTTGTCCAAGTCTTAATTTGCTGATGCTTTGTCATCTTTAAAAAGTCTTAGGAAGTTATCTTCTTCACTGTAAATGGTGCTTGAATTTCCCACTCGATAGAATGACTATTTTTAACTCTGTGAAGGGTATGACGGGGCTGAAGGTTGACTGGGTGACCAAATGGAAAATCTGTGAGTTGGGAAAGTCTTGAGGGATTATCCGGGGAAGCTCAGGACATGAGGCACACACAGCAGAGAGAACTTGGAAGTTTTGCAAATATGTGCAGATTTTTAGATCTTAGTTTCTGACATTCGTTCAAAGCTTGCACTTCTGTTTTTTTTTAATGACTTGTCAAACATTTCCCTGCCTCAGAGTACTCGTCACGAGCCTTGTGGAGACATAGGACACGGCAGCAGAGGAGAGAGTGAAGCACAATCTACACCGTGCAGAATTCAGTTTACATGCCTGTCACGTGTGCATGGTGGATAAAATATAGAAATTAGGGAAAGTGAATAACACAAAGAACTTGTACACATCATTTCCCCAAATCTCCTGTCTACCACTTGCCGATTGCTTTATTGTTCTGTCTCTCATGCGAGCGCACACACACACACACACACACCCTTGCCCTTTAATACTTGAGAGTGTACTTATTATAAGAGCAAGGATATTCTCCTACATATAACTACAATTATGAAATTCAGAAAGTCTAACATTGATAAAATACTTGTCACCTGTAGTCCCCATTGCTGTTCCATCAGTTGTCCTACTAGTGTCCTTTATTTACCCCTGGGGCAGGTCATCCATTTCACTCTTTAATCCACTTTAGTCTAGAAAGCATGTCCCTTAATTTGGATTTTTCTGATATTTCCTCATGTTGAGAAACAGGTTATGTGTTTTTGGCAGGGAAATCCTGGGCCTGTCTCAGTGTACTACATTGATGAGATGTTTGTTTGTCCCATTATTTGTGACATTGCTTTTTATTGCATGTTTAAGATAATGTCCACTAGTCTTTTTTGCTGCATAGTTATTATATTTTTCTTTATAATTAATGAGTAATTGTGGAAAGATTCTTTGACATTATGAAAATGTCCCGTTTCCTTACTTGCATGCCACAGATTTAGCATCTGGAAGTCTGGCAAGTTTGAGTCACTCAAAGATCTTTATGATTAGCCGTAATTTTAGTTTAGTGGAACCAAATTTGTCACTTCTGGAGTGATCATTCAGGTAAATACAGGATTCATATATTTCTAATTCTTTGCTTATTCAGTTGCCTAAATTAAGAGTCAGCAATGCTGGAAATATAGGAAGTCAAGGGGACAGAAGATTTAGGATGGAAGGAGAGATGAGCAGAGCCCTATAAAGCCAGAACAGAAGTGATGATTTGAGAAAACAGGTAACATGTGAGATCTGGAGGCCATGACATTGGTGAGAAATAGCTTTAGTAGAAGTGGGGAGATGGAACGTCAAAAACATTTTATAGTTCAAAAGTGATGGATAATTTTGGACATTTATAACTCAGCACTTGTGGTCAGAAGAACTTGCATCCTACACCTGATATTATTTTTTTCTAAACTTTTTAATTTTTATAAGTATAGCACCTTTGTTTGGTACCCAAGTCTGTTTAACTGTTATCTGGGCTGAGCCATGTAATCATTGTGCTTTGATTTCTTCATTCATTAAATGTAGTAAGAAATACTCCTTTCCTAACCTTAAGGGATAAATGAGATAAATATTTGTAATTGTTTTATGAATGTTTATTATTCTGAGCAAGATTTTGGGACAGTGTAGGGAGGACCAGCCCAGATCTCAAAGGGGCTGAGCAATGCGGCAGGACACTTAGCCCAAACCACCTGTGTCTGGTGCTTAAGATTTTGGGGAGGGTGGGACACAACCCCAGGATTCTGCTGATACCTGTAATGAGAAGGCAGAATTTTCTGAATGTATGGGATGAACACAGTGGAAGATAACATAAAAATCTAAAATGGTTGGAAACCTTTATGTTTAGTACTATTTTAAATCTTATCTTCCAAAAAGAAACCAATAAACATTTTGTAGCATCAAACTCCAAAGGCAGATGAGGGAAAGTTCCTAAGTATTACAGTATCAGTGACTCAGGAAGTATCAGCATTGATGCCTCTTTTTCCTTAGTCCTTTGGGTCTGAGTAGCGTTTTTAGCAATGGTATTAATCTGTATCAAGGTATTATATGGTTATCAATGTACATTAGATTTCAGACACTTGTCTCCACTGCTACCTGTTTCTTTACTCGCTTAGAAGGTTCATAAAACATATAATCAATGTCTCCAACTTTGTTTCTGTATCTAGTTCACATTTGGGTGGTTGTCTCCAAGTTTCTCTGGTTGGTTTTCTTGTCTCTTCATCCCAGATCCTTCTCTGCTGTTTCTGTTGATTACATAAGCTCTGACGTTTCTCTGGGCCACCAGGATTCTCGCCCTGCTGTCCCCTCTGACTCCTGGGAACTGCCTTCCTAATTGTCTGGGTGCTCTTTTGCGGACCTTTGTTCTTGCTCCTAGGCTGAGCAACTTTAGATTACTGTTCCTCTGACCTCTAATTCACTGGTAAGACTCATACGTGTCTTTAAAGTCTTTCATTTAATTTTTACATATTATTCATTTTTAATAAAATTATAACAATATGTCTTTAAAAACCAAAAAATGATATGTAGTGGGACACTGAAATTCACATGGCATGTTTGACAGAGTAAACAAATAAACTCATGATGTATCAAGAGATAAATTAGAATAAAAATTAAGAAACAAGTCAGTTAAACATAGATTTTCAAATTCTCTAATGGCTTAAGAATGGTTATGTAACAGAATATTTAACAGTGTTTTTTTCCTTCTTTAGACTCCAGTCATTCATTTTGTTTGTTTTTCTGTGACAGTTTAGAAGCCCCAGTTGTACTAAGTGGCGTGTTGTGGTTACCATTGTTTGCTTCTGTTCACTATATAAGACCAGTAGGGGGTTCTACTAACACAATGTCAAGTAGATTATGAAATTTCTGTGTTCTTTACTTTATATTGACTATTTGCAATGATGAATAGTGAGCTCTGTTTAAATTGTATTATTTGGATACAGTATGTTAACACTTGCTGCAAAGTACCATTTGCCATAATTATTCTTAAAATTTGGGGGTAATAAATCTATTTCGAGGTTTGGTATATAATAATTTATTTATTTTATTTTATTATTATTATTATTTGTGTGTGTGTGTGGGGGGGTTTTTTTTGGCCAGGGGCTGGGTTTGAACCTGCCACCTCTGGCATATGGGGCCAGTGCCCTACTCCTTTGAGCCACAGGCGCCGCCCTATTTTATTATCTTTTTTTAAAGAAAAAGTCTCACTTTCTTACCCTTGGTAGAGTGCTGTGGCATCACAGCTCACAGCAACCTCCAACTCCTGGGCTTAGGCGATTCTCTTGCCTCAGCCTCCTGAGTAGCTGGGACTACAGGTGCCCGCCACAAAGCCTGACTATTTTTTGTTGTTATTGTTGTTGTTGCAGTTTGGCCAGGGCTGGGTTCAAACTTGCCACCCTTGGTATATGGGGCCGTCACCGTATGCACTGAGCCACAGGTGCCGCCCTGGTATATAGTAATTTAAAAATGAAAAATGCTCAACTTTCCCAGGTCAGTCTTTTATAGCTTTCTGCCTCCCCTAGATGGTAATGTTATAGAGATGTTTGGGGTACATCCTGAGATCAGTTTTCTTTTCTTTTCTTTTTTTTTTTTTTGGCCAGGGCTCGGTTCAAACCCACCACCCTTGGTATATGCGCCCTACTCCCTGAGCCACAGGCGCTGCCTGAGATCAGTTTTCTTTTGCTTCGACCCAATGATTAGTCTTCCTGCTAATTCAGAAGACATTATACTTTCACCTGGCAAGGGTGGGGCATACACATGCATTTGTTATATAATAATAACACTTAATATTTCTTTCTTTTGGTTTATTTTTCTCCCCTTCTCGTCCTACCACAGAGTCTCACTCAGTCACCCTGGGGTTGAGTGCTGTGCTGTCATAACTCACAACAACCTCAAATTCTTGGGCTCAAAAGATCCTCTTGCCTCAGCCTCCCAAGTAGCTGGGACAACAGGTGCCCACCACAATGCCCAGCTATTTTTAGAGACAGGTTCTCACTGTTGCTCAGGCTGGTTTCCAACTCCTGAACTCAAGCAATCGGCCCGCCTCCGCCTTCCAGAGTGCTGGGATTCTTTCAGAAATTCTTGGTGCCATCTTAACATTTAATTTTGAGACCCTACACTATAGATGTATTATTGAGAAGATAGATAGATTTAAGAAAGAATAAGTTGAAGTTTTCCCTTGGGTCCTATGTTCTCCTCATCTAAAATACATACATGAAAAACAATCATATAAAATCAGCCTTACTGACTTCAAAAATGGTAATCATACTTTTCTCTTGTTAGGCATCCATCTTCTTAGCTACTATCATACCATTCTTTTGAGTCTTTGTGTTTATAATTAAATGTAGCCAATTGAAAAAGCTCAGGCTATTCTTACGTAATGAGCTTCACGTTGAAATGTTTCAACAGTTGTTTGTGAAGGGACTTCTCTGTGCAGCACTGTGCTAGGCACAGAGCGTACAGTGGTGGATAAGACCATCTCTGTCCTCAAGGATATTGCATTTTTGTAACAGAGGCTGAAGAGTAAATGAACAGGTGCACTGAGCTCTGTGGAATCTGGCAAAGGACTTGATCTTCCCAAGCCTCAGTCTTCCTGATCTATGACAGGAGAGTCTCATAACGGTGGTTAGAATTCAGTGAAGCAGTGAGTATAAAGTGCCTAGCCTCGGGTTCAGCATATGTAAGAAAAGATACTGTATAAGCAGGAGAGTGGCACCTTCCCCATTGTAGTGGGGAGTGGGAGTGGGTTGGGAATATCAGAGAAAGCTTCCCAGAGGCGGTGGTACCATGGCCAAGCTGAATTACGAATGATGAGGAAGATAAAGAGGGTTGCTTTGTCTTTGATCTCTGATTAAGCATTAAACTGATTGTTAATAGGTCAGTACATTGTCTATAATGTCTCAAAAGCATGAAAAATAATGTTGCATAATGTTTTTTGTATTATGTTGTCATTAATTTTCAGAGAATTAAAGATGGTGGCATTGTTCACTCAGTCCAAACCATTTGTGTGGGGGATCATATTGAATCTATAAACGGAGAAAGTGTCATTGGCTGGCGTCACTATGCTGTTGCTAAGAAGTTAAAGGAATTGGACAAAGGGGAACATTTTACCATGAAGTTAATAGAACCTAAGAGGGCATTTGGTAAGTGTGTGTGTGAACAAAGTTCCCCTTCCCTGGGTTACGCTTCTCAGGGAAATGAGCACAGTGATTGGTGACGTGTGCTTTTAATGTATTTTCTCATCTGGTCTGTCAATTAAGAACATTGAAAATGGCAAATGGCACTACTTATAAGGAAAATGACTATTGAAAGAAGAAAGAAAAGAAAAACATTGTCTTGTGAAAGGACATTTTCCAAACCAGCTTTAGGAGCTATGACATCTGGTGACTACTGACAGGTCTGACGTGACTGTCCAGCCCCTGTGAGCAGCCCAGCGACTAGTGACAGGTCTGACGTGGCTGTCCAGCCCCTGCGAGCAGCCCCTGCAGTGTTTCCATTTTGCTGAGCAGTCAGTTTTTGACCGAGCACTTTAAACTCTATTAACTGTTGCTCCTGGACCTCTGCAGCAAAAATTTTAGTTACACACAGAATTGGTATTGAAAGTAGTTACCTCATCTGTTTTAAAGACCTCTTTCACCAGGCCTTTGCCTCCATTGGTATTTTGAATTTAGCCCCAACGGATGGTATGAAATTATTTCTGGTTTGCTGTGCATCTGTACTGGCTTGGTTTTAGCCAAGGCAGCTGTATTCCAACTGTTGTTCCAACCTCCAGGGCCATCTCATCTACAGGAACTGTGCCAGCGTCTCTCTCACCACACAGCACTATTTTAATATGCCAGTGAAGGCCTCGTGTTCATCAGTGTTAAAATATCTCGAGCGGTATCATCCAAGCTTGCCCTTGCTCATCACTGCCCCACCTACCCTGAGCTATTTCCTTTGCTCACAGAACAGAAGTATTCCTTCCAGTTTGGCTCGAAGGCTGTTTTCTCAGGGTGGTTAATGAAAATGATGGGAGGATACACTGGGTCTAAGTGATTACATTATTCTCTCTCTTAGCAAGTAAGTGACAGATTCCAGCCACATGGAATTAGAAATTTTTCCCTGCTCCCGGGTGATTCTGTGCCATTTATAGAAATGCAGTGTAGGTTATGTTACTTGTGGGGGACGTGTCACAGAAGGTATAGGGTGTGTAACAGGATGCTTTACAGCAGTGCTGGTCCCGAAGGACCACTCCAGGAGCCATTGCCCCGTATGTGGCAGCATTCAGCCCGGTACGTGGCAGCATCTGAACTCACTCCTCCCAGAGGAAGGCAAACAGTGCTCAGGCTTTTATTCAGCAGCTCCTTTTGAAATGCTTCATTTGGTAACCCAGCTCCCCAGTCAATAACTGATAGGGTGTAAGTGGTTTGAGACAAATATTCTTACTTGATTCAGAATCAAAGCCATTCTTAATACAACTCAAGGAATATAAGTTTTTCTTTTTATTATTATTAAATCATATAAAGCTATGTACATTAGTGCAATCAAGAGGTACAATGTGTTGGTTTCACATACAACCTGAAATTTTTTTTAAAAATAATTTTATTAAATCATAATTGTGTACATTGGTGTAATCATAGGGCAGAATGTGCTTCATATACAATCAGAAATATTTCGATCATACTGTTAGAGATAGCCTTCATGGCATTTTCTTGATCACTATATAAAGACATTGATACTCTACATTTAAGGTACATATATTTTTAAATTTTTTTTT
>CAUYON010075842.1:0-25659 GCA_963573935.1 Arctocebus calabarensis
TTGGTGGTTGTTGTTTGTTTTTATAATACAGAAATATTTCATGGGTTACTGTTTTTGGTTTTTTATAAAAAAAAAAAAAAAAAAAAAAAGGAACAAGAGAAAGAAAAGGAAAGGAAAAAAGGAAGGGAAGAAGAGTGGAAAATTTCCTCATTGCTTAAGCTAGTTAAGTTAAACACCAAAGGAACCCAATTAAAACAATTACTTGGAGACTGTGCCTTTTGAGTAATAATCCCGAGAGCCCAACTATAGAATACAGGCTATAATGTACACTGTACAACCCCAACCAAGATAATTACAATCAGCCAATTACTGAGTAGAAGTTAGGGAACTTTACTGATTGAATTAATTGTATTAAAGATAGCAATAATCGCTTTTTAATATTTTTTTAGCCACAAAATGTACTTCTAAAAATACCCATCCTCTTGAATAAAAGAAATCAGCAATGCAATAAAAATGAGCTTTCAAGTTAAGCGGTTTTCTTTTTTTCTTATATATTTTTTCTTTAGACCTATAAGGGATAGACGAAAAGAAAACAGCTCTGGAAGTAGACTTAAATTGCAGGGATTAGCTGGCAGGCTTAGATCTGGGAACAAAAAGCAGCCTCAGCCCACAGGTTGGCAAGCTCTAGAAAAGAACCTGTAATGTGGTGTCCTGAAGACTAACTCTGTTTATGCCCACAGAATATTTTCAGCATGAATAAAGTTGCAATCAAGATATTTCACGTGGTTTAAAAAAAAAAAAAACAACAGGCATTTAGTTTCTCTTCAAAAACTAGGCAATCTGGAAATATAGAGGCCATGTTCCCACCTGGGAGCAGCATCCTCCAGTAAACCAGAGTCTTCCTCCCTCCCTATCAATATTGCACCAGACTTAACTCTTCTCACATTGCTCCTTTCTGATTCCTTTGGGATATAAGTTATCAATCCCTGTTTTATCAATAGAGCCCTTCTAGTTTACAAACATGCACATCCAACGTGTGAGTTGCTTGGCTAGAATAAGTTCTTATGTTAGCAACATACTGTACCTAAACCCAAACCCAATTATCTGGTCCTTCACCCTGCATCAGATCACCAGCGCATACTTTCCCTCCCCAAAGACAAGTTCCCTTCCATCCCTCATTTCTTTTTCCTATATCCCACCAGGGACCACTCCAATCTATCAGGCAAAGATGAAGAAAAGGGAATCAGATCCCCAGAACTATTATTTGGGGAGGCTCCCATGCCTCTAAATGTGTTATGGATCCATAGTAACAGATAATTGGAAGGGAGTTACGTCACCTCTACCTGCCAACAATGTCTGAAATCCAGATCTCACTCAGGAAAAAAAAAAAAGTTTTTCCAAGAAATGTTTGAATTTAGGCAGTTTTCATGTTTATTGACAGCCTGAAATTCATGATGTAGCTAAAATAAATTCTGTCATTGTTATTTTGTGTTATAAAATTGAAAGTGATTCAGTATAATAAAAGTTGTATTTAACCCAAAGAAAGTTACCAAACTCAAACAGTAAGGGAGAGAAAGCTATAGTAATATCCTAATTACCTCGGTGGAAAAAACACTAAACTTAGTATATTAGTACAGCATGTTAGAATGTAAGTCTACTACATGCTTAATTTCTCTCCCAGGAAAAAATACATTAACAACATTATCTCTATAAAGACAAATTATACTAAATATAACAAGAAAAACAGAACCAATGACTGTCTGTCAGCAGGTAGGTATATCAACCTACCAGGACACATACCCACCTTGATGTTACATTCCTACCCACTACTTGTTGCCTGGGTTTCAAATCCCAATAAGCATGGTGGTTGCCATAGTGACAATATGCCACTTCTGGAACCTGGAGCTTAGTACTACTAGGTACTTATGAGCTCTAAAACATCAGTACTTCCTCCCACACTCTGAATCATACCTCAGATTTTATAACTTCACAAAATGTGTTTTCATTCTGTCCTTTTTAAGACAATTTTCTTACTTTAACAGTATAGTATATATGTCAAAAGAATCTAACTCATCTCATATGATGTATATTCTCAATAAAGATTTGATTAAAGATGTTTTATTAATGTCACTAGGCAAGACTTATCTTACTAATTCATGTCTTCGCTACGGTTAGCAGTAACAATATTCCTACCCTTCATTGAGTTAAGGAAGTAAAAAAAAAAATCAAAAATAACACCAAGAAGCAGAATTTTATTTTATGGCAGACTAAGGTACTTCTATTTTCTTCGGGAAATTAAATTCCTAATAATTAAAGACTAATTTTTAATAGTATCCAAGGAAAAGATAGTTTGTTGCTAGTAAAATCCTAAGGAATAAATATCAATCTTAAATCAATCAGAGTGTATTTCCAGACGATCAAAAAGTCAAAAGAACTGGAAATCCTAATTGCTGGTAGGAATGGAAAATGATGCTGCCATTTTGGGGTTTTCCTCATTTCTTTTTTATTTGTATATATTCATATACAATTCTGACACACTGATATACTGCATTGTGGTGAAGTTAGGACCTTCAATGCATAAAAATCACTTAAGCAACACACACTGAACCCACCCAGCAATCTCTCATCATCAACACTCTACCAAGTCTACGTTGTCCATCATACCTCAGTAAGTTTCCTTGTGTACATGTTATATTTAGCTCCCACTTAAAGCAAAAACATGCAGTTATTTGTTTTGCAGTGCCTCAGTTGTTTCACTGAAGATAAATGGCCTCGAGTGCCATCCACGTTGCTTCAAAGTTGCTTATAAATTCCATAATAGCATGATTTCATTCATTTTTATGGCTGAAGAGTATTCCATTGTATATATACATCAATATTTTCTCTATCCAGTGCCCTGTTGATGGGCACTTATGTTGATTCCCTATCTTTGCTATTGCAAATAGTGCTTTGCTAAACATACAAGTGCAGGTATCTTTTGGGGGTGAGAGGGACAGAGTCTCACTATGTTGCCCTCGGTAGAGTACTATGATGTCACAGCTCACAGCAACCTCAAACTCTTGGGCTTAAGCGATTCTCCTGCCTCCCAAGTAAATGGGACTACAGGTACCTGCCACAACACCTGGCTATTCTTTTTGTTGCAGCTGTCATTGTTGTTCAGCAGGCCCAGGCCAGGTTTAAACCTGCCAGCCTAGGTGTATGTGGCCAGCACCATAACCCCTGTGCTACGGGCACCAAGCCAGGTATCCTGATATATTGATTTCTTTTCCCTGGGGTAGATACCCAAAAGTGGGATTGCTGGGCAGTTCTATTTTTAGCTGTTGGAGAAATTGCCATACTGTTTCCCATAGATGATGCATTAATTTACATTCCAACAGTGTATGGGTTCCCTTTATCTTTGCATCCTCACCATCTGTTATTTTTTTGTCTTAATCGGTTGGTGTTAATTTTTTCTTAAGTTATTTTTTGACTTTTCGGTTGGTGTTAAGATAATTATTTCTTTGTATTAATCGGTTATTTCTTTGTCTTAATCGGTTGGTGTTAAGATAATTTTTTCTGATAAGTTATTTTTTGACTTTTTGGTTGGTGTTAAGATAATTATTTCTTTGTATTTTTTTTTTTTTTTTTTGAGAGCTGTGGCATCACAGCTCACAGCAACCTCCAGCTCTCGGGCCTAGATGATTCTCTTGCCTCAGCCTCCCAAGTAGCTGGGACTACAGGCACCTGCCACACAATGTTGAGCTTTTTTTTTGTTGCAGTTTGGCTGGGCGGGTTCCAATCTTCCACCCTCAGTATATGGGCCAGGCGCCCTACTCACCAAGCCCCAGGCACTGCCCGTAAGATATTTCATTGTGGTTTCAATTAGCATTTCTCTGCTGTTTTGGTGATTTAAAACTTTTTTCACATGTCTTTTGGCTATGTTTCTCCCTTTGAAAAGTGCCTATTCATGTCCTTAGCCCATTTTTTAATGGGTTTTTGTTGTTGTTGTTGTTGAGTTGCTTATAAATTCCAGATATTGGTCTTCTGTCAGATGTATAGTTTGCTAGTATTTTCTCCTATTTTGGAAGTTGTCTATTCACAGTGTTGATTTGCTGGATGCTGCCACTCTGGAAAATAGTTTCAGTTTCTCAAAATGTTACCTATACATAGGACTACAACACTACCTATCACTTTCAATTCTAGGTATCTATCCAAGAAAAATTAAAACACATGCCCACACAAATATGTACATATGAATATTCATAGCAGCATTATTCATAATAGCCCCAAACTGAAAACAACCTAAATGTCTGCAACTAGTGAATGGATAGTGTTTTGTCCCACAAAACCCACCGATGAAGTCCCCCCAAAAGAGTGTCCCAAGTTATCGTAAGATGAGGCCAGCAGGGATTCCAAAGAAGGAAGCACTAAACTCTAGGCCAAAGCTTTTATTGGTGGAACTAACTTTCAGAGGGCTGCAGCTATCCTTGCAACAGACAGCAAGAGAAAAGAGGTGCTCTCCTAAGGTATGTTCACAGTGAGGGAGGTTAAGGTTTATGCGAGGGTTTAAGAAATTTGGCTCAGGACTTTCAGTGTTTTGGGAAAATAACTTAGACACATTCATCGGTACCTAAGAATGTTTATGGCCGCAGTTTCAGTTCAAGTCTGCTGGGGAAAACCTGCAGTTGGTTAGGTCACAGAGCAAAGTACTCTGATTTTTTTTTTGTCAGGACACACAAAGCAGAGGGATGAGGGAACCCTACAAATAGACCAAACCAATCACGAAACATATCCATTACAATGGAATACTATTCAGCAACAAAAGGAATGAGTGATAGAAACTAAGTCATGGACCAACATGACTAAAATACTAACCAAGGCTAAATGAAAGAAGACGGACACAAGAGATCATACATTGCATGATTCCACTTACATGAAATGTCCAGAAAAGGTAAATTTATTGAGACATAAAGTACACTAGTAGTTACTTGGAAGTCGGAGTAAGAAGTGGGAGTAGGGATGAGGAATTTCATTAGAAGGATGAAAATATTCTAAAGGTGATTTACAGTGATGGTTGTACAACTGGGTAAAATTACTGAATTTTATTGTCTATATGAAATATGTTAGTGTTATGATAAAATTTACCTCAATACAACAGTATTTTTTTTTTTTTTTTTTTTTTGCAGTTTTTGGCCAGGGCTGGGTTTGAACCTGTCACCTCCAGCATATGGGGCCGGTATCCTACTCCTTTGAGCCACAGGTACTGCTTAAAAACAGTCTTGAAGTTGCGTTGGCCGGGAATCGAACCCGGATCAACTGCTTGGAAGGCAGCTATGCTCACCACTCTACCACCAATGCTCCCGACACAATATTAGTTTTCAAAGAGCCAGAGAATGTAAAAGCTGCAGGCATCCTTGTCAACACCCTGCTTGTGCCCTACTTGTATAGATGAAGAAAATAAAGACCAAAGAGATTAACCAAATTGTCTAAAGATCACCCAAGCAGATCATAACAAAACAAAAAAAAGACAAAAGGATCAAAACCCAGCCTTTCATCCTCTCACCCAGTCCAGTTTTATTTCTACTAAAACTGCCTAAGGAATTTTAGAGAACTGTAATAATCAAATAAAAAAAAAGTATTTGAAAGGTATTATAAAAATTTCATGATTTGGAAGTCAAAAACAATAACTGATTAAAACCTACCGAAAAATTCATAAATACATAATATTCAGAAAATGTAAAAGCTGGAGTAGTTCATTTGTCACCCATTGAGGCCTTATAACTTAATTTAAAGATCAATAACAAAAGAAAAAGAACTAAGCAATTTTTCTTGTCTTTCCAATTGGAGCTATGTTTTAGGATAATTAGTGTCCCTAGTTTATGGAAGAAAGCTTCCACTGCAAACCAGTAAATGTAAATGGAATAAAAGAATTATAAATTATTTTACAATCTCTAATAAAATTACAATTCAGGCAAGAATTAATGTTAAATTAATGTTAAAGCCACTGAGTTGGTTGATGGGGTAGCTAGGTATTTGCAAAAACCAAAATAACACCTTACAGATTAAGGAAGAAAAAAAAGAAAAACAGAATGCAACACAGAACCTTACATGGAGGGAGATCAAGCCTTCACCAACCTATCTAGGAGTCATTTTTTTTTTCTTTTTGCAGTTTTGACTAGGGCCAGGCTTGAACCCATCCCCCTAGAACTCCCCCCTCCCCCAGTATATGGGCCCGACACTCTACTCCTTGAGCCACAGGCACCACCTCTCTAGGAGTCATTTTTTTTCTAAATTACAGATGGTAGTTCAAGCAGATATTGTGTGTAATTCAATGTGAAATATTTAATATCACTGATGATAAAATTTTATTTAAAATCTTTATTGCTAACCTGATCAATACATTAGCAATTATGTCCACATTTGTAAGACACATAGGGACGACAGGAGTAAACTAACCAAGAGAAAGCAAATACAGAGGGAGAGCTATTCTATAGGACAATGAGCCTAGTCTCAGTCAGAGTGTAAAAAGAACACTGTGGGGATGACGTATTAAAGATTAAAAGGTTAAACTTTCAATTTTTAGATTGACAGAGACTTAAGACATATAACCAAATACAAGTGTGGTCTTTTAACTATATTCTGGCTTGGACAAAGCATCAGTAAAGAACATTTGAGAGATACCTGAATAAATCTGAAGATGGAATATGAGATAATGTCAACTAATGGGATTTAGTCAAGATTTTAAGGAATTAGTTAGTTTTTTTCTGTTAAGTCTTACTGAGGACTACAACCCCAGGCCTAAAGCCCAGGATAAGTCTTCCAACAAGATTCTATCAGGCTCTTCCAGGACAGTATTTCATCCCACTGCTTATATACAGGTGATGGGGGTTCAGCAGGGGCATTGCTCAGAAGTTACATTAAAGCAGAATCACATCAAGTTTGGGGGTGTAAGAACACATTTCATTATAGATATAGAAGCATTAACATTAACCTCATCAGACATTATCATGTGTGTAGGAAAAGACAAAGACTAAAGTCATTATCTTTTAAGGAATATAGCAATTCAGGCAAGAGACGTGAGGGTAGGAGGGAGGATATGCTCTGTTTTGTTTTGTGTTGGAAGTATCTTTCAGGAGAGCTACCAGTCCTTACAGAGTAAGGGGCTTTGTGAAATTATGCTGGCAAGCAGAAATGAGCAAACATGGCTTCTAATGTTGGCTACTTTATCTCACAACAACATTCAAGAAATCGTTAGGTGTGCTATTATTTTGTTATACAGAAATATGCTTTAATAGAGATGGACACTTTAAGTACCTATCTAGCAGTGGAAGATCTAGATGTCTATTGCTCACTTCAAAATACTTCAGTGAGCTGAGAAATCAATAAAAAGGCTTGGTGCCTGTAGCTCAGCGGCTAGGGCGCCGGCCACATACACTGGGGCTGGCGGGTTCGAACCCGGGCAGGGCCTGCCAAACAACTGAAACCACAACAAAAAAATTGCCAGGCGTTGCGGCAGGCACCTGTAGTCCCAGCTACTTGGGAGGCTGAGACAAGAGAATTCCTTAAGTCCAAGAGTTTGGAGTTTGAGGTTGCTGCGAGGTGCAATGCCACAGCACTCTACTGAGGCGACACGGTGAGACTCAGTCTCAAAAAAGAAATTAAAATCTAAGTCTCAACTTCGTAATTCACTGCTATTGCCAGTAAATTCTCATAAATATTAATAAGGAAAAATAATTCCTTTTGTAATTATTAGAGGAGCTTTTGTAGACAGGGTTCCGAGAAGTGACCTACCACAAGTCGTATATTGATATGTGTTTTGTTTGTTTTTACAGGTATTATGCTGACATAAGTCAGAGGTAACGTAATACTGTATTGTTGGCAACCTGGTTTGCGCAAGGCACCAAAAGGCACCAATAAAACACGAAAGGAGACCTTTGGCCTAAAAGGGTTAAAAACACCTAGTACAGCTTTTTGGGGTTTACAAGTCAGTCCCCAGATCATAACTAAGGCTTTGAAGTGGCACCCTCCCCAAATCAGCCTTCAATTATTACATAAAACCTGACATTCTGACCTGACTACCTCTTACAACCAAAGTTAACTTACTTCGCAGACTGTGAAGGGACACTGTTTAAAAATTCCTCCCAAGTTAGGGGCCGAGCTAAACACAACAACAAAAACCCCTCTATCACCACCACCAGCTTCTTTTCAAAGAGGGTCTGTAAATCTCAGTACCAGGAGCTCAGGTCCTTCCTCAAACTCTGGAAAAAAGGCTGATACCAAGCAGCAAATCTAAGGCTCATTTATCAATTTCGTCGTCTCCCTCTAAAGCCAAAGGGTGGCGCTGTCCTCACTCTTTCTGCACACTCGGGACGCGCGCCGAAGTCCGCTGGCTCGGTCCGAGTGCCGGGAGGGGTCCTCGCTGGCCCCTGACCCGCTCTCCCCACAGGGCCCGTCAAGGTCAGCCCGCGGGTCCGCTCGCTCCCCTTCCCGAGCGGGGCAATCCCAGGAATTCTTAACAATACTCTGGGCAGGCGGGGCAGCTGAGAAGAACTCTGCACTCTGCCCTCTGCCTCAAAGTCCTCAGCCCAGAAACGTTTTACAAAGAAGCGTCACGACCTCTCGCGCTAAACTAGACTTCCGCCACCGTCACCGCCCGGGCGTCTAACTTACCCCATTCACAAACCTTCCCCGCAGCGCGGCCTCTGAAGCCCAGTGGCGTCACCGGGCGCCGCGCGCCGGCTCCATCCGCGCCCCGCCCCCTCGACGGCCCTCGTGCGTCAGGGATCACGTGCCGCATCTCCTTTTCCTACCGGCTACCAGGCGCTCCCCTCTTCCGGAAGTCGCGCCGGTCGGCGCCGGGCTCCTCCCACCACCTGCGACGTCAAACTCCGCTCCTACCATTCTCTGCCTGCTCCAACACGCGCGGGGAGGCTACTGTTCCCTTACAAGATGCCCTGCCGCTTCCGGGCACCTGAACCACTCCAGCGAGGGTTTTGAAGTGACTGAGTGTGCAGGCCTCCGCCGTACGTGAGTAGAGTTCAAGAGGACAGAGGGTGGCCATCCGCAGGCCGCCCCCGCAGAGGCCTTTCCCCCTCTCCACAAGTTGTGCTCCACTTGGTTCCGCCGAGGCCCACGACGGTTCCGCCCCCTCCTTTCTTGTCATTGATGTTGTTGTTCTTGTCAGTGCCGCAGCCCCGACCGCCGGGAGCCCGAACCCGAGCCGGGGCCGCCTGGGTGGCGCGGTGGCGGCGACAGCGGCTGCGGCTGCAGCAGCTGCGACGGCTGCGGGGGCTGCTGCGGGGACTGCGGGGGCGGCGGGGAGCCGGCAGCAGGCGGCGGGGCCGAATGGCTCTGTGCGGGCAGGCGGCGGGCGCCGGGTCGTTGCCCAGCGAGCTGATCGTGCACATCTTCTCCTTCCTGCCCGCGCTGGACCGGCTGCGGGCTTCGGCCTCCTGCTCGCACTGGCGCGAGTGTCTCTTCTACCCGGCCCTCTGGCCCCAACTTCGCATCCGCCTCAGCGTCTCTCCTGCGGAGCAGCCCCGGCTCGAATTCCTCATGCATAAGTGCGGCTTGTTCGTGCGGGAGCTGCGCGTTGAGTTCTCCGCCGAGAACTCTCTTAGCGGCGGCGGCCCCGGTGACGGAGGTGGCGCGGACACCGGGACTTGTGAGGAAGAAGTCGAGGCCCTGCAGCTCTCAACCCGTAGGCTGGAAGTGCTGCGCACCTACTTGGAGCTGGTGCTGTGCGTGCTGGTCAGCATCAGGAACAACAGGTAGGCTGGCCTTGGGCTCCGCCCCCGCCCCGCGACGCGGGTTCACCACCTACCCGAACCCCGAGCCAGGTAGATTCTGTGCGTGGGCGCCCGACCCGCTGCAGCGTTTCCTCTGAAGTGATTGGAGGTGTCAGTTCTAAGTGGGCTATTTCCTCGGGTGGGAGAGCATAGCAGGGCTCAACAGTATAATAAAGTGTGAACAGCCATGAACTCCGTGCTAGGGAGCCTCCCAGGCAGTCTCGTTCATCCTCTCCCGTGCAATGTTGCTGACAGGTGCCGTCATTCCTCGTTTTGTGCATGAGTGTTGAGGCTTGGAGGGTGGGGCCTAAGGGTGAGTTTGGGGAGAAACAGAACAAATGTAACCCAGGTTTTCGGACTCTGAACCTGTCGACTAGAAATAGGTAATTCGTAGTGGAAGAAAGCATAGTTAACGCTGTGGATGTCTCATAAGACTCTTTAAAAAAAAAAAAAAACAGCCATTTTCTTGCCGGGAATAGTTTTGATTAATTAGGGCAGGCCTAAAGAGTAGAAGAGTCTTTGTTGAAGGGATTGGAGAAGAAGTTTATGTTCAGGTTTGAAAGCGCCTGGCCCGCACCTACAGACTCTATTCGCCCCCACTGCTTCACCTGAAAGTAACAGTACAGCTGTGGAGGGGAAGGTTAGCGAGGGAGTTGACCAGTGTCGACAAAAGGTAAGCACGTATGTAATTCTTGTGCTTTTGCATCAGGACTTCACTGCCATTCTGGAACTAACTTCCTGTGTTCTGACCCAGTATCCTGGCCATCATTTTTCTTTATTTCTTCATTGCTCTCTCCAATACCCTATTAATTTCGTTCTGTGTTTGGATAGTCTAACAAGCCTTACAACAAAATTCTTGAGTTCAAAAGTCACGAAAGAAGCACCTTGTTTAGTAATGATAGTTTAGCCGTTTTACAAGTACTTTTCACATTCACTATCTTTGAGGCTCTTAGTGACCCTGTGAGTCAGGCAGGACAGTGATTATTATCTTTGTTATATAGAAAGGAAGCTGATGCTTAATAGGGTCAAGTGATTTGCACATTATTATACAGCATTGCTTTTATCCAACAACAGTGTCCTTCCTTATGCAATAAGTAAACTGCCAGCATTATGTTGAACAAGGTCGAGAGTAGTTCCTGTTTTAATGCTAGGATGTATGTATATTCTTAATCTGTGACTGAGTCAAAAGATCAAGAGGTAGGTGTTTAGCTCCAAGTTGTATCTGGAGCATTGCTCCATTATTCCAGGGACCTGTGTATTTACCCAGCTTTTGACACCAAGACATTCCTTTGATTTTATCTGGCAAGAAAGGCTGTTGCTAAAAATCAGTCTTGATCAGGTTGGAGACTCTCAGAGTTGAATGAATGCTGGAGGACGAATTGACCTAATAGATGGAAAGATTCAAAGTCAACAAACACTAATGAGACTAAGATTGAGGGTGAATTCGGTGGATGAGTACCAATTAGATTTTTCTGTTCTGAGATCAGATGGCCCTTTTGCGCAACCATCCAAAAATGTGTGCATTTGGTCAAAATAGCTTGAGCAGTTCCTAGTTCTTTTCAGGTATTTTAATAACCGGTTGTTTGGAGGGAGAGAATGAGGAGGGTGGGGATGAAGAGGGAGAGAGGAAGAGAAAGATAACATTATGTAGACAGAATAGAACTATACTACATATCACATCTTCCCATTACAGTTTTAATTCTCTCCTTGTCTTCCTCACCCCTACTACTTTTATTAGCATCCCAACCTGCCTGTCTACTGAGGCCACCTATGCCTGCCCTCCTGGGTCACCTATCATTCTATACAAATACAGCAGACTATCGTCCTTTATTTTAGGATTTGCTTCTCATCTGCTATAGGCATGGTGCTGCATGTTGTGTTGTTTTTGGTATTTATTGTGTATGTCTGAAATTAGTTTCATTGCATGTGTCATGTGTACAAATGATATTTCAACAGGTTTTTTTTTTTTAAAAAAAATATGTTTGGAAATAAGTTAATCTCACCTTTATTTCTGAAAATGTCTTGAGATACTCTGATAATATTGAAAGTATTCATTGAATGTTAATATAAATAGGACAAGTTTCCTTTAAATTTTAAGCAATTCGGACGCCTATGGCTCAGCAGGCTGAGGCACCAGCCACGTACACCTGAGCTGGCAGGTTCGAATCCAGCCTGGGCCTGCCAGACAACAATGACGGCTGCAACCAAAAATGGCCGGGTGTTGTGGCGGGTGCCCGTAGTCCCAGCTACTTGGGAGGCGGAGGCAGGAGCCTCGCTTGAGCCCAGGACTTGGAGGTTGCTGTGAGCTGTGATGCCATAGCACTCTATCCAGGGTGACAGCTTGAGGCTCTGTCTCAAAAAAGAGAAATTTTAAGCAATTTGAAAGTGTTTTAAACCAAGTTGTCTATTCAGTAATTCTGGTAAAGCCAATGACATCTTCCTGTAATCACTTAAATGATTTCAGGTTCAATGACAACGTAAAACATAGTCTATAAGAACTTCATTTAGTGTTCTTTTTGTTTTGCTTTTCAAATCATAAAATTAATAGCTAGTGAGAAAAATGAACATTTAACATTGTTAATTATATTTTCAAGTTAAATTTATTTAGGTTTGCTTTATGATTGATTTCTGCCTTTTTATAAGTATAAAAGGGAGTTATGAGTAATACCAGATCATAAACACTTCTGCTTCTAAGCTTTGTGCTGAATTCCTTTATACAATTCATATAGTTCAGACTGTTGTGCTATTTTGTTCCAGTTATTTTCATGTCCTGAGGAAAAGAACTAAAAGTATAACCTTGAATTATATAAACGGAATTTTTCAAAGGTACTGATCTTCGGAGAAGATAATTGGCATTTTGTTTTGCTTAATCCTCGATTACATGTATTCTCAGAGTGATTATAGCTGCCATACTGATATCTTAGGTGTTAGGAACAACTAATGAGCGTCAAGAAGGTGCAGAAGCACCTCTTAGAGGGTAAAACACAATCCTTCAGGGTTCAGAAATTCTTTCTCCACGTAGGGCTAGGTTACCTGCCTTCTTGACTCATCCAACTATATTATAAGTTAAATAGGGCGGATTTTCCCTACAGTAGTTCTGTAATTTATTGTACCTGTAAGTGCAGAGCAACAAATCTAGAAACTCATTTTTCACATTTAAACTAATTGTCCAACTGAGTAATGCCTATTAAAATGCTAAATTAGAGTTCATGGTCAGTAAGATTTATAATATAAAGTAATAGATTCAGTTTACTAAAAATACTCCTAAACAGTAGCCATAAGCACATTGTCATCATCTGGTTCATGTTTTTCTGGATTTTTATTTTACATAAGCTTTTCTTTGGATGAAATACTAAATGGGGGTCAGTACTTTTTTAAAAATAAGTACTTTAAAAGGCCAGCAGTTAAAGTTTAAGCTCTTAAATGTCAAATGCTGTTACATGTACCATAGAACCTAAGGGACTATAACAGACTGGTCAATGTATGGAGGCAGTCAGGATAAGGAACTAGGCCTCCTGTACCAATATGTACATGTGGTGCTTGTCTAGTCTATGAAAATTAGGTCAACTTAAGAAGGTGGTCAGTGTAGGGAGGTTGGTAACTACAGAGGTTCTGCTGTATTTTCTTAAACCCATTTACATAGTAAAATCTTAAAATATATTAGAACTGCTATCTCCACTGCCCAAGAGATAGTAGTTGCCTATAGAGAAGAGGGTTGACATTATGCATTCTCAACAGGCCTTCAAGGTCATTGAGCTGGGAAGCCAGAGAAACTAATCTCTCAGAAGGACTGCTATGTGTGGTTTTAGGGCTCTTTAGTATAGTCTTATGATTATAGAGAACTAATAGAAGACATACTATAAAACAAACAAAAAAAATAAGTAAAATGTTTTTTGTGACTATGTTAAGCAAAGGTGTTGAGTGACTTTTGAGCAAAGTGATTAAATTTTTTCCATTTTAATATGTTAGTTCTGATGCAGCCTTAGTTCACCAAACTTGACATTTAGAACCTAAGATGATAGTTACAGAAAACCTAGTGTTTTTATTTTTTCTTTCCAAATATTGAGAGCTTATTATATGTCACGCAGTGAAGACATGCTTCCTATTCCCATGCAGTCAGCAATCTAGAGGTGAAAGACAGACATCTCTAGATGAGTAAACTAAAGAAAGAAAGATTATTTCAGATTGTGAAAAATAAAAGAAAATCGGATAATAAAAGAGGGCTTCGTAAATAGAGACTAGGTAGCAACATTACATAGAATGTCAGGGAAAACTCTTTAAGAAGGACATTTGAGCTGCAATGTGAATGACAAGAGTTGCCCTTGTGAAGATCTGAGCAAGTATCATTTCAAGCACAAGAAACAATAACCACCAAGGACTTAAGCCAGACAAAATTTTGATGTTGGAGCAAGGAAAGAAAGTGTGACAGAGCCATGGCAAGTGTGAGGGTGAGAGTGGTATCATGATGAGCTCTGAGAAAGAGAGGAAGGAATAGGGTGATGTGTGCTTAGTGGAATAAAATTTAGACAATATTCTAAGAGTAGAAGTCATTGACATGGTTAAGGAGAAGAGTAATGGGCTCTAATTTGCATTTTTCAAGACAGTCACTCTGAATATTGTTTAATGAGTGAATTAATTAAAAGAAGCCAAAGTTGAAGGAGAAAGATCAGTTAGAAAGCTGTTGTAGTAATTTAGGCAAGAAGTGAGAGTAGCATGGATCATTTTGTCAACTAAAGAAAATGGATGGATTTGGAATATATTTTGGAAGTAGATCCAAGAGTACTTGCCAATTCAATGTGAGTAATGAGAGAAAAGGAAAAAGTAAATATTTTTCATCATTCCTCTGTTTCACTCAATTTTTTTGTCCTTACAAGAAATTATCTTTTAATAGCATATTAAAGGCCAGGCAGGGTGACCTATGCTTGTAATCCTAGCACTTTGAGAGGCTAAGGCAGAAGGATCACTTGAGGCTGGGAGTTCATGACAAACCTGGGCAATTGAGAAAGATCCTATTTCTAAAAAAATTAAGTATGAGTCAGCCATGTTGGCGTGTATCTATAGTCCTAACTACTAAGGAGGCCATGGCAGGCGGATTGCTTGAGCCCAAGACTTCAAAATTATGATGAGCTGTAATCAGGCTACTGTGCTCTAGCCTGAACAACAGAGTGAGACCCTGTCAATTAAAAAGTTAAATAATAATTTTAAATGTTTATTTTATTCTAATATACCTTTCGTGTATAACTTTTAGGATTTGGGGATGATAATTCTTAAATGAAACTTGTGAATTCTGGGAAATACCTTCTAGTTAATAAATAGAGCCTAATAAAGCTAATAATGAATACTATTGTAGGCTAGTGACTTATTTGTTGACCTTAATGTTGTGCTGCCCAATATGGCAGCCACTAATCATATATAGCTATTTAAATTAAAATTAACTTAAATTTTAAATTAAAGATTCCATTAGTCCCCAGTAGCCACATTCTCGATGCCTGATACATGTATATGGCTAATGACTACTATGCTGTATGTCATAGAACATTTCCATCCATAGCAGAAAAGTTCTACTTGGCTCAGCGCCCGAAGCACAGTGGTTACGGTGCCAGCCACATACACCAAGGGTGGTGGGTTCAAACCCAGCCCGGGCCAGCTAAGCAACAATGACAACTGCAACAGAAAAATAGTCAGGCGTTATGGCAGGCACCTATAGTCCTAGCTACTTGGGAAGCTGAGGCAAGAGAATCACTTAAGCTCAAGAGTCTGAGGTTGCTGTGAGCTGTGACACTACAGCATTCTACCAAGGCCAACATATGTAAGACTCTGTCTCAAGAAAAAAAAAAAGAAAAGAAAAGTTCTACACATCTCCAAAGTATTTGTTTTTGTTCCTTTGATGTGACTGTGGCTATCTATT
This sequence comes from Arctocebus calabarensis, assembly GCA_963573935.1. Classification (NCBI taxonomy): domain Eukaryota; kingdom Metazoa; phylum Chordata; class Mammalia; order Primates; family Lorisidae; genus Arctocebus; species Arctocebus calabarensis. Next base: position 15,616 of record CAUYON010075842.1, read on the forward strand.
AGCATTTGTAAAAAGGGGAAATAATGTCGTTAAAGAGTGTTATGTAGCTATAAAAATATTTAATATTGAACATGAATTAAGAATAGAACTGGCCGGAGAGAATGCCATGCAATCATATGGATTATTTTAGCTTTTATCAATTTAGAAAAGGAAAAAGTTGTATTTTATGATGTCCTTTATGGCGTTGGGGAAAAGCATGTATTTATTTATTTTTCATTTATTTTTGAGACGAAGTCTTACTCTATTGCCCCAGGTTAGAATGCTATGGGTTGCTCATAGCAACCTCAAACTCGGGCTCAAGTGATCCTCTTGCCTTAGGTTCCCAAGTATCTGGAACTACAGATGCCTGCCATGATGCTTGGCTAGTTTTTCTATTTTTCACAGAGACAGGGTCTCACTTTTGCTCACGCTGGTCTTGAACTCCTGAGCTCAAGCAGTCCATGCACCTTAGCTTCCCAGTGTGCTAAGATTACAAGAATGAGCCACCACACTGGCTTAATTAAGAGCATCTTTTTAAAGCACCAAGTTTTTTTGTATTTCCTGTTTCCATGGCTAATTAGATTAGCTGTATTAGCTTCAATTTAAAGTGGCTTCACTTTGCATTTTTCCACTGGTCCTACTTACCAGTGAAATAATTTTGGATACTCTGGAATAAAAAGAGACATACCAAAGTTACAACCATTGATGAACTTCCCCAATTCTGAAGCATAGAAGAGAGAACAAAGCTGTCATGCTCATCTCAGAAGATTTGGATCTTCCTTGTGCTAAACAGTCTGGTAGGAATCCAAGAAAAAGATGAGTTTGCAGCCTTCTACAATTAGACTTTGAGGAATATTTTCTTAGGCTCATTTGGTGGTTAATATTTTCTTTTTTTTTTTTTTTTTGTAGAGACACAGTCTTGCTTTGCCCCCCTGGGTAGATTGCCGTGGCGTCACACAGCTCACAGTGACCTCCAACTAGTGGGCTTAGGCGATTCTCTTGCCTCCGCCTCCGAGTAGCTGGGACTACAGGTGCCCGCCACAACGCCCGGCTATTTTTCTGTTTTGCAGTTCGGCCAAGGCCGGGTTTGAACCCGCCACCTTCGGTATATGGGGCCCGCGCCCTACTCAATGAGCCACAGGCGCCACCCAGGTAGTTAATGTTTTCGAAGGATTGCCCAACTAACCTGTTGAGTCCATATTTGTAGGTTTTTATAAGATTATCAAAAATTGTGATGTTTGAAGACTTCACGGGGAAATTTTTATGCTAAAAATAAGAGATCTGTCTTCAGTAGATCTTTAATATGCTTAAGTTAATATGTTTTTCAATAATTATGATCGAAAAGATAGGTGCGAATAACCAGTTTTGCAAAAGGAATTTAACTTTTATGGGCAAATACTCTTTTTTTTTTTTTTTTTTTTGCAGCTTTTGGCCAGGCTGGGTTTGAACCCACCACCTTCAGCATATGGAGCCAGTGCCCTACTCCATTGAGCCACAGGTGCCACCCAGCAAATACTTTATTTTAGAGAGATTCCTACTGTATAATGTAACTGAAAACTGGTCTGCAGCCTAAGTTATTTTTTTTTTAGCCTAAGTTTTTGATATGTAAGGTACAGCTAGTTTTTGTCATGAACTAAGGAAAATATGCTATTCAACAAATATTTTTTGAATGCTAGACCCTGTTGTAGCAACTGGGGCTATAGCAGTAATCAAAAACTTCCTGCCATCACAGAGGTTATTCTAGTGGAAAAAGTCAAAAACAAATCAATAAAATAAATATATCAGTAAAAGATATATATGAGTTAATAATAAATTCTATGAAGAAAAAAAACAGTGAAAGGAGATTGGGAGTGGGTAAAGTAGGAAGGAGTGTTGCTGTCTAAAATAAAGTTAACCTGTCTTACATGTGAAACTACAAGTCAGATACTACTGTCTTACAAGTAGTATTTGAAGGAAAGAGAGCAAGCCATGTATCTCTCTGGGAGAAGTGATTCCAGACAGAAGTAGAAGTAAACAGAGTGGCTTTGCACTAGGAATATGACTGGTATGTTTAAGAAAGCAGGGAAAGCAATGAGATAAGAGATACAGAAGAGGTTGACAGGTAAAGGGGGAGGCGATGTGGAAATCTGTACACCCTCATTAGTTTCGTGTAGGGATTTTGTCTTTTACTCTGATTTGAGGTGCCACCAAAGGATTTTGAGCTGAGAAATAACATGATCTTTCTAAAGGATCAGTCTGGCTGCTAAGTAGAGAATAGCTCGTAGCAGAGCAAGGGTAAAAGCAATGAGCAGGGTTAGGAGACAGTAATCCAGGCCAGAGATGATGGTGGCCATGGCTTGGACCAGGGCAGGAACAGCAGAAGTCAGGAGTTAGTCTGATCCATCTGATTCAGAATTTGTTTTTATCTGGAGGTTTGCCTTCAGTGGAATATAAGTATAAAAAAAAATTCAGGTATAATTGCTCTGCTAACATGACAATGTCCTTTTAATTGCTGTTCCCTAAATATGTCTAAAAATATTTTTCTTTTTTGGTTCTTGTCTTTTAAAAAAATACCTAGGGTTTGGACACAGTTTATTTCCTGAAAACATGACTTATCTTTGGTGTTTTAAACTCTCTTGACCACCAAACTCTGGTACAGCAGCACCCTATTGATACAGCCTGTACATAAATTTGGGTCAGTCTACAGCATTGCCCCCGAAACTTCTTGGTCTTCCTTACTGTAGTCAGTTGAAATTTTCTTTTTCCTCCCTCATTTTTCTAAACTCAGTACTCCCTGGAATTTGCTTAGCTTTAACCATTATATGAACTATGGATTCAAAGTGGTAGGAGTAGGTAAGGAAAGAAGCAAATAGAACTCTACCTGAAGATTTTTCCCTCCCTTTGTACCCAAATCACTGGTCTGATCACCTGAAACATTAGGCCCAGGTAAATATGTTTTTCTATCTAAATATTTATCTTGTATACTCTTTTTTCTCTCAAGTGAACAAAGAAAAGGGAGGAAATAGGATGCAGAGTTGGGCTATCTTTTAACTGGTTTGTTATTCGGATGTTACTAGTAACTTCAAAAAAGAATCACATTTTTAGAAACCTCAGAAGTATTTTCTTTCTCTTCTTTTTGAGACAGGGTCTTGTTCTGTCACCCAGGTTGGAGAACAATGGCTGGATTATAGCTCACTGCAGCCTCAAACTCCTGGGCTTAGGTGATCCTCCAGCCTCAGCCTCCCAAGTAGCAGTGACTACAGTACATGCCATCACTTTTGAGTAATTTTTTTATTTTTTATAGATATGGGTCTTGCCATGTTGCAAAAGCACAATTTTGGTTCAAGGCAAAGAACAAAGGATAGTCACCTGAGGCAAGAGTCTTTAATGTTATTTAATCCTTCTCAGGCCATACACTCTTCATACTACTATCCTGTTAAGAGTCCTCACAGTCACCACAGTAGTCACTGCCAGGGTCATGGAACTGAAAAAGGCCCATTCATACTGGTTCATACTGTCACTGCAGCGAAGGGCTGAGTAGATAAATTCCTAAACTAGCTTTTTCAGACAAATAGCAGTCTTCCACATTTCTCTGTAATAGGCACCTTTATTATCCTGTTTTATAGATAATGAGACTGAAACACACGGTAGGTAAGTGAACTTTTCGGGGTTACACAATTAGAGAAAAAAATTACCTTGTTTTCTGATTTTTCCTTTTTGAAATTTTTGAAACACACAAAAAATAGATACATGAACCCTCATTATATCCATTACCCAGATTCAGTAATTCAAAGAGTTTTCCAAATCTTTTTTCTTTCTTTTTTTAACATTTCTAAAAATTTGTGAGGTACAAGTGTTTTTTGTTGCCTGGATGAATTGTATCATGCTGAAGTCAGTGCTTTCAGTGTACCTGTCACCAAAGCAAATCCCAGATAACAGTGTCATTTTACACTAAAGTACAGAGGGTGCCAAAAAAAGGTGCACACATTTTAAGAAGGGAAAAAATTGTAATACTCAAGTCACCTTTGATTTCTGCAGTTATAAAAAGTGCTTAAACATGACTTGAATATTAACAATTTTAATATAGTTTTCCTTTTTAAAATGTGAGTACATTTTTAGTCACCCTCTGTATGGAGCCCTGAAAATTATGGACATCTTTATCTTTAAGCACAATGCCACTTGCCATTAACTTGTCAATAGGCTCAGCTCCCATAGCTCATTTGTTAGGGCACCAGCCATATGCACTGGGGCTGGTGGGTTTGAATGCGACCTGAGCCTACTAACCAATGATAACAACAAAAAAAATTTGCTGGGCATTGTGGCAGGTGCCTGTAGTCCCAGCTACTTGGGAGGCTGAGGCAAGAGAATCACTTAAGTCCAAGAGTTGGAGGTTGCTATGAGCTGTGACACTACAGCACTCTACTGAGGGCGACATAGTGAAACTCTGTCTCCAAAAAAAAACAAAAAGGTGTCTTTTTTTATTTCTTTTCTTTTTTTTTTTAATTAAATCATAGCTGTGTACATTAATGCAGTCATGGGGTACAATGTGCTGGTTCCACAATCAATTTGAAATATTTTCATCAAACTGGTTAACATAGCCTTCATGGCATTTTCCTAGTTATTGTGTTAAGACATTCATATTCTACACCTAGTAAATTTCACATGTACCCTTGCAAGATGTATCATAGGTGTGGTCCCACCAATTACCCTCCTTCCACCCATCCTCCCCCTCCCCTTTCCTCCCTCTCCCATTTCTCCTTCTTCTTGGGCTATAATTGGGTAATAGCTTTCACAAGAAAGCTATAAATTAGTTTCATAGTAGGGCTGACTACATTGGATACTTTTTTTTTCCATTCTTGAGATACTTTGCTAAGAATATGTTCCAGCTCCATATTCATATTAAGACATTCATATTCTACACCTAGTAAATTTCACATGTACCCTTGTAAGATGCACCATAGGTGTGGTCCCACCAATTACCCTCCTTACACCCATTCTCCCTCCTCCCCTTTCCCCTTCTTGGGCTATAATTGGGTTATAGATTTCACAAGAAAGCTATAAATTAGTTTCATAGTAGGTCTGACTACATTGGATACTTTTTCTTCCATTCTTGAACTACTTTGTTAAGAAGAATATGTTCCAGCTCCATCCATGTAAACATGTAAGAGGTACATTCTCCATCTTTCAAACAAAAAAAGTTGTCAATAATTCCTTGATATCATCTGATTATTAAAAACTGTTATTATAACCTTGATTTCCACTGCAGGAATCTATTAAGCACATGGATATTTGGAATTTACACCGTAACTTTCACATTATTGAATACAACAAATTTTTTTAGTGTTTTGTTTTGTTTGTAGAAACAGAGTCTCAGGGTGGTGCTCAAGATGGGTCTCCAACTCCTGGGGTTGGTCAAGCTATCTAGAGTGTTAAGATTGCAGGCTTGAGCCATCTCACCCAGCATATTTTAGTAATTAAATAAGCAAAGAGCAGGGGAACAATCTACTGGCTGAGTTTTTAACTTGTAGGTGCTTAATGATGTGATTTATTTGGTTCTAGATATGTGACTGATGACATTCTTTTTCTTTTTCAAATACCCTCTTTAAAGTCATCATGACTTTTCATATAGTTAAGGAAGGACAAAATTGAAGAAGTTTGAAGAAATTCATTCTCTTTTGGTGATAGTCTGGCCTCTTGTATGCTTTAGAAAGATTATCAAGCACTGTTAGGGGCATACTGCCTCACATCTGTAATCCTAACTATGGGAGGCCAAGGCAGGTGGATCACTTGAATTTAGGAGTTTGAGACCAGCCTGAACAAGAGCAAGACCTTGTCTCTACTAAAGAAAGAAAAATTAGTCTGGAGTCATCATGACGGGTACTTGTAGTCCCAGCTACTTTGGAGGCTGAGGTAGGAGGATTGCTTGAACCCAGGAGTTTGAGGTTGCTGTGAGCAAGGCTGATGCCATGGCACTTGTAGCCTCAGGCAACACAGTGAGACTCTCACCTCGAAAAAAAAAAAAAGATCATCAAGCACTGTTAAATGTTGTGCTGTTTCACAACACATCTTAGGATTTACAAAGGGACTAGTAAATAGATTATATCCTATAATATTACCATAAGAATCAATGTACATTAATTTGAAGAATTAAAGTGAAGGAAATACTTTATAACCAACTGTAATATTTTCCCTATATTTTTTGTTATGTGACTTTTGAGCGAGCGTTCATTGTGGACATTTTGCCAGAAAGAACCATCATTTAGTTCACTTGCTATTCAGCAATAAATAAATGAATGAATGAATAAACTAAATAAATAAAACTCAGATTACAGATTTTACCTTTAAGGAAAGGAATTTTGTGGCACAATTCCCTTATTACTGGTATATAGTCTCCTGGCCTCAAAATGGAGCATCTATTTATTACTAAAATTCAGTAGGTTCTATTCTAGTGTTGTTGCCTAGATATTCTTTTCAGTCTCTTCTTTGCCATCTGAAACAATAATGAGCCACCTGGAAGATATATGCAATTCTTTTGGCTTTACCATATGGTCTGTAATCTAATTTCAACATGATATGTTTCAAAGTTGTCCTTGAGTTGCCATTTTTTTTTTTTTTGCTATTTTTCTAAGTTTTAATAAGTTTTCATATCACTTAATAAATTTTTATTTTTAATTGAAAAATAAGTACCTAAAACTTTATTCACAATTGTCCATCATACACTGCTCTAAAATAATGCCACCTGTAGTTTTTCCTGTCTCTTTCAATAAAAGCATTGTAATCAAGCACATGGTTTAATTATAGGAAACAGCATGAATTAAGTGGAAGTAAGAAACTGGATTCTCTTCTGGGCTCTGCCTTAACTAGTGTGGCAGACTCACATAAGTCACTTCAGTTTCTACATCTACAAAAAGAAAGATCAAAATAGTTAATTCTCACAATCTTTCTATCCTCAAAAGTATATCTAAGCTGGGCACAATGGTGCACACATATTGTCCCACCATTATAGGTAAGAAGATTAAATTCACTTTGCCTCCATCTGCCCTTCCCCCAAATGAGCTAACTCAGAGCCAAGAGAATTGCCTATGACTTCCCTCACAGTGAGGAAGAGGAGTATATCCTGGCACCTCTTCAATTTTATGAAACTGAAAGAAATGAGGAAGCTACAGAAGAAGTTCGAACTAGCTGAAGTTAGTTCATGAGGTTTAAGGAAAGAAGCCATCTTCAGACCCCAAAAGGGTAAGGTAAAGCATCAGATGCTGATATAGAAGCTGCATCAAATTATCCAGAAAGTACCTAAGATTCACTGTAAATGAAATAACCATTAGGAATATGTGTGACTCATGGGAGGAGGTTGAAATATCAACAGTAACAGGCTTCCTTGGAAGAAGTCAGTATTGATATGGTGGAAATAACAAGAGAACTAGAATTAGAAGTGAAACCTAAAGATGTGACTGAATTGCTACTATCTCATGATAAAATTTGAATGAATGAGCAAACATCTTTGCTTTTTATGGAAGAGCAAAGAAAGGTTTTCTTAAGATGAAATCTACTCTTAGTGAAGATGTTATAAAAATGTTGTTGAAAAGGTAACTAAGGATTAGAATATTCAGTAAACATAGTTGATGAAGCAGCAGCATGGTATGAGAAAATTGATTCTAATATTACAAGAAGTTCTGCTGTGCATAAAATGCTATCAGACACCATGGCGTTCTACAGAGAAATACATATTTTACAAAAGATTCAGTGAGAACAAACTTCACTTTTGTCTTAAGAGATGACCACAGCCACCATCCTTTAATAAGTACCACCCTAATCACTCAGCAGCCATCAACACAAAAGCAAGAACCTGCACCAGCCAAATGATTGCAGCTCACTGAAGGCTCAGCTGATCGTTAGCATTTTTTAGCAATAAAGTGTTTTTTTAGTTAGGTATGAGATATGTATATTGCTTTTATTGCACACTTATACACTACTGGCATATACCATTGTACACTTAATAAACTACATTATTAGTGTAAGCATAACTTTTATATGCACAAATGAAAAAAATTATATGACTCACTTTATTTCAATCTTTGCTTTATTATGGTGGTCTGGAGCCCAACTCCTGATATCTTGAGTTCGCTACTCAGGAGATATGCCTGTAATAGGTAACCAAAAGATAAAGAAGTTAAATCAGTACTACAAAAAAATAAAATAAAATAAATGAAAGAGACAGCAAGAGGAAAAAAAAAAATCAAGGAACTGCAAACAAAATGACAATAGCAATTTTTTAATCTATCAGTAATTATTTCAAGTGTAAATGGATTAAATTCCCTCATTAAAAGGTACAGAGTGGCTGAATAGGTTAAGAAAGAAGACTCAATTTTGCCTCCACGTCTATAGCTCAGCGGCTAGGGCACCAGCCACATACACCAGAGCTGGTGGGTTCAAATCGAGCCCGGGCCTGCCAAACAACAACTACAAACTACAACCAAAAAATAGCCGGGCATTGTGGTGGGTGCCTATAGTCCTAGCTACTTGGAAGGCTAAGGCAAGAAATCGTTTGAGCCTAATAGTTTGAGGTTGCTGTGAGATGTGACGCCAAGGCACTCTACTGAGGGTGACATAGTGAGACGCTGTCTCAAAAAAAAAAAAAAAGACCCAATTATATGTTGCCTACAAGAGACTCACTTTAGCTTTAAGGACACACAGACTGAAAGGAAATAAGAAAAGATATTTCATGGAAATGGTAATCAAAAGAGAAGGAATGGCTATACTTATATCTAAAAAAAAAGAATTTAAGTCAAAAACTGATAGGAGATAAAGAAGATTATTATAGAATGTTAAAAGGTCAATTCATCAGGAAGATATAACAATTAGAAATGTATATGCATCCAGTATCAAAGCACCTAAAAAGGTAAAGCAAATATTAACAAAGCAGAAGGGACAGCAGTACAGTAGTAGTAGATGTCAGTACTCCTTTCTCAACAATGAATAAATCATTCAGTCTGAAATTCAATAAGGACCCTATAATCCTAGCATTCTGGAAGGCTGGGGGGGAGGATTGCTTGAACTCAGGGGTTTGAAACCAGCCTGAGCAAGAGTGAAACCGTGTCTCTACTAAAAATAGAAAAATTAGCCAAGCCACTGTGGAAGGTACGGTAGTCCCAGCCACAGGCTGGGATCACTTAAGCCCGAGAGTACCCAGAGTGACACAGTGTGACTCGGTCTCAAAAACAAACAAACAAAAAAGACAACAACTTAGAGAAGCTATGACAATGGGGAAGGATGAGAACTCACTTCACCATTTTACCATGACTCCTGCCTTTTGGCAACTACTGCTTAAAAATCTCTTAGTGTTTCCATCTAAATATGTTCTGCATCTCTTCCTTGTCCATGTTTATTTAAAAAAACTGCCCTACCAGACTGAGCAAATTCGAGACCCCATCTCTACTAAAAATAGAAAAACTGGGGCAAGAGGATCATTTGAGCCTGAGTTGGAGGTTGCTGTGAGCTGTGACACGACGGCACTCTACCCAAGGTGACAGTTTGAGACTGTCTCAAAAAATAAATAAATAAATAAAAAGAAACTGTCCTTTAAAAAAAAAAAGAAGAAGAAAGAAAAGATATCATCTGACTAAAGTAAGATTAGCCCACATCACAAAATCCCAAAACCAGAGATGTTGGCGTGGATGTGGAGAAAGGAAAACACTTCTACACTGCTGGTGGGAATGCAAACTAATACGTTCCTTTTGGAAAGATGTTTGGAGAATACTTAGAGATCTAAAAATAGACCTGCCCTTCAATTCCCTACTAGGTATATATCCAGAAGACCAAAAATCACATTATAACAAAGATAGTGGTACCAGAATGTTTATTGCAGCCCAATTCATAATTGCTAAGTTATGGAAGAAGCCCAAGTGCCCATCAACCCACGAATGGATTAATAAATTGTGGTATATGTACACCATGGAATATTATGCAGCCTTAAAGAAAGATGGAGACTTTACCTCTTTTGTGTTTACATGGATGGAGCTGGAACACATTCTTCTTAGCAAAGTAGCCCAAGAATGGAAGAAAAAGTATCCAATGTACTCAGCCCTA
>CAUYON010075843.1:0-17898 GCA_963573935.1 Arctocebus calabarensis
TGATAAAAAGTTTCTGGGTGAGTTTACTTTTGTGGTGGAGGATTACGCTGGTCATTATGGAGGATAGGTCTGAGAATATCCTGGAGAGCTGGTTTAGTTATAGCAAATTTCTTCAACATGTGAATGTCATTGAAGTATTTAATTTCTCCATCATAAATGAAACTCAGTTTAGCTGGTTACAGGATCCTGGGTTGAAAGTTCTTTTGTTTTAGGAGATTAAAATTCGATGACCATTCTCTTCTAGCTTTAAAGTTTTGATCAGAGAGATCTGCAGTTATTCTAATATTCTTCCCCTTGTAGGTATTGGTTTTCTTGCGTCTGGCTGCTTTCAGAATGTCCTCCTTCATATTAACTTTAGTGAACTTAATTATGATGTGCCTGGGGGATGTCTTATTCGGGTTGGGTTTTGCTGGGTTTCTGAAACTGTCTGCTATCTGAATTTCAGAATTTCTTGGCATGTCTGGGAAGTTCTCTTTCATAATCTCATAAAGAAGAGACTCTGTGCCTTGTGACGCCACTTCATTGTTTTCAGGTATCCCTATAAGTTGAATATTGGTTTTCTTCAAGTTATCCCAGAGCTGTCTGAGAGAATGATCCATTTTCGACTTGCATTTCTCTTCTTCTTTGGATGTTTGGGAGCTTTGCGAAGCTTTGTCTTCCATGTCAGCAATCCTTTCTTCTGTTTGCTCCATTCTTTTACTGAGGGATTCTACTGTATTTCTCAGATCTTTTAGGGCTACAACTTCTTGTCTCAATGTGTAAAAATCTTTGGTCATTTTGTCTTTGAATTCGTTCAATTCTTGAGAAATCTTTTGGGTCATCTTTTGGATTACTGCTTGAAATGGTAATTCCATCTTTCCCTCCATTCTGCTGATCTTATTTGCTAACCAAACTCTGAATTTGATTTCTGACATCTTAGCCATTTGCTCATGCAAGGGATCTTGTGCTGTATCTACCTTGTCATTCCTTGGGGATGTTGATCTAATTGATTATTCATATTGCCATCTTTTTTCTGTTGATTCCACCTCATAATTATTTTTCACTGTTCCCTATCCCTCCTCAGAGTTCGGGAATTGTCTTTCTCAGATCAGACCCTGGCAAGATCACTCTGTTGTTGCTGGATCTTTGTAGGGAGTGACCCTCTGTAGCTCCTCTGGGACTGCCCCATCCAGGGAGTTCAGGCTGTGGGAGCATCTCTGGATTATGCCATGCCCAGATCAAGCAGCAGCGTGTGGGATGGGGCACCTGGTGGCCTTTGCAAAGGGAGCCCATGCTTCTAGCAGTGTCTGGTTGGGAGGAGGTCTCTGGAGGGAGGGCACAGGTCACACAACCTCCTGAATCCCTGGACAGATGGGTAGGGTGGTGCAGAGGCAGAGAGGGTAGGGGAGGAGGCGGGTTGTGTGGCTCCCAGAGTTCCTGGCCCAGGTAGGCAGGCGGAGGCCTGGCAGGTTCCTGGTGGACTTCCTGGCCACTTCTGACAGTGGGCCAAGGCTCGGCAGGGTGCTAATCGGGCCGCACAGGGGTCCTGGTGGAGTGGAGTTCCTGGCTGCTCTAGGCTGCAGGCCTGGGGCACAGATCAGAGCTGGGCGGGGGTCTCTGCGAGCTGGGTGCAGATCGGCATCATGCGGGAGTCCCGGTGGACTTTCTGGTTGCTGCTGGTGGCGGCTAAGGCCCAGCGGGGTGCAAATCAGGGCACACGGGAATACGGTGGAGTTCCTGGCCACTGCTGGCGGCGGGGTGCAAATTGGTGCGTGCCTGCCACATGGTGGAGTTCCTAGTCACTGCTGGCTTGGGCCAAGGCCCAGCGGGGGTCCTGGTAGAGTTCCTGGCCCCTGCGGGTGGTGGGCTGAGGCCTGGTGGGGCATGGATCAGAGCCAAGTGGTGGTCCTAGCGGTGTCCCTGGCCTAGGGGCTGGCGGGGGCTCAGTTTGGCCCTGGAGTCTGTTACCTCATGGGCTGCCTGGTCCGGCGGAAGGTGGGCTGCTGCTCAAGTCTTCCTCCCTCTGTTTCAGCAGAGGTCAGGCTTCTGGTGAGTCAGGTAAGGGGGGAAGGGTGTCTTGCAAGTTCAGAATGCCAGGAAACTTTAGTTCAGTTTTTCTGCCTAAAGCTTGGTTTCTGGAAGTGGCAGCTTGCCTCAGAGGTGACCTGCAGTTATCCCTTCTCTCTCTTTCTCTCTCTCTCTCTCTCGGCTGTGCTCTCAGTCTTCAGCTCCATTGGGCAGTTTCTGGAGGTTATCTTTCCTTTTGGACAGGAGCCTCTGTCGGAAGCTGCTTCCAGTCAGCCATCTTGCCCCTCCTCCTGCAAGTTTTCTTTTTAATTTTGTTTTTTACTTTTATAATCAGAAATGCCAATTAAGGGTTTGCTTTTAAAGAAGCATTATAGGATTTACAAGGGATATAAGGTTTTTTTTTTTTTTCTTTAAGAAGTATCCAGGATGGCTCTTGATACTGCATGAGACCCATCTTGCAGATAATAAATGGAATATGATTTAGGTCTCTTACAATGATACATGTCTATGTGTTGAGCTGAGGAAAGTTCTAGACCTATGGTCTCCAAAGTGGTGATGATATCTTAACTTCATTATAATAAAAGCATTAGGGTTTACTTATATTTATATAAGTACCCTTATTCAGTATCTATGAACTGAAGGCTGGCTCCCCCACCATTACTGAATAAGGAATTTGTCCCCTGATTCAGTTTCTATGTTATGGGGTCTCTTAGCATTTAAGATTTACAAGGTTTCTCAAGGAAAGGATAAGAATTCCAGAACTGGAAACTCTTCTACTTGCTTTCAAAACTTTACAGTGCATTGTAGTTTATATCCAGATCAGTGTGTTAATGAAACACATTTCTGTCTTTAATTAAACAAACACTCACACAATAGACATGAAGCATAATAAATATTTTTTCAAAGCAGCTTTGGCCTGAAGATCATACTCATAACATAGGTACAAATGAACAATACTAAGGTGGCAGAGCTGGTACCTTTCCTATTTCTGGTATGAGCTTTTCATTGGCCACTGATTTATCAGGTAAAATCAGTGTTTATCTAAATCATTTTGAAAAGCAGTTGTCCCCAAAACAAAAATATCAAGAAGGTTAGATGAAGAAAACTATCTACTTTCATTATCTTTAGTGATCATGTTTAATCACAAGTGGATGTTTTACTTTGAGAAATTAGTGAATCATAATGGAACATATACATAATTTATATATAAGTAAATTTCTATATGTTTGGCTAAATCCTGCAAATTATTTTTTGTAATATGGTATGCGATTAAAAAAATAGAGACCATTGTTCTAAAGTTTCTGCCCTTTATATAGTGTTTGGCTCTAGGTAGACTCCTGGAGACTTAATCTAAGAATTGCTTAAGATAGAAAAATCCTTCTCTTTCTAAACCTTTTCCCCTTCTGTTCCTTGGGTGTAGCTTCAACCCCTCCTTATTTGTCTCGTTTTTCAGTTTCAAATCATTCCAGTATTCCTATCCCCACTTCTATGTAACTAGTTATGTTTATTCATTGAGAACTTCAACGTAATTGCAAGAAAAAAACAAGAGATCCCATCTCAGGATGGGCAAAAGTTCTACCAGGTTTTGATGACTACAGAGAAATTATGGTTTTTACTGAGCCAACCCTTGTATGTTGATAAAAATAGCTTAAGAGTCATTTCAATAAAAGTTTTCAAGAAGATTTAATTTCACAACAGTCGAATGTAAAAAAATGGTAAATGTCATCTTTTAATAGGGTTAAAATTTTCTTTATTTTTCAATTTGGTATAACTGAATTGGACACTTTGAAAAATACAAGTTTACATTACCCTTTGTGTAAATGTTACCTGCCAGGTGTGGGCCGGATCTCCAGATTGTATGTGGAACTGCCTATTTGGCTTGTCCACTTAGGCATCAGACGACTTTAACTTAACCCTAAAGATCCTAAATCATCTCTTCCCTGTTCTTCCTTATCTTAGCAAATGACCTGATCACCTTTCTGATCAGCCTGTAGGCTCCGGTCTGACATCTGGGAATTGGCCTTCCCATGTTTCCTTTCCTTATATCCAGTTCTTCAGGAAGTCTCATCCTCTACCTCCAAAATATACCTCCAATCCATCACATCTCACCTGCTCCACGGCTTCCAGGCTCGCCTAAACGGGTCCCACAGTCTTTTAACTGGTTTGCCTGCTTCCAAGCCTGCTCTACCCACAGACATGCCCCTTCATTCCTCATACAGCCACAGAATGTTCTTCTTGAAGATTACATTTTAATCGTATCACTCCCTACTTAAAAGCCTCCCTGTTTCCCCCTGTAACTTAAATTAATCCAAGCTCTATTAGGGCCCTCCAGGGCTTACTTGAGCTGGTTCTGCCAGTGCCTGGGACCTAACCTGTCACTTAGAAACCTCCTCTCATGTCAGTCATCATCTTCTTTTTATCTCTGGATGCTAAGTTTGTTCTGGTCCTCTGGCTTCCTTTTTCATCATTCAGCACTCAGAGAAAATGTCACCTGCTCAGAGAGGCCTTCTCTAACTCTTAGCTAGAGGAGCTGCCCTTGTCCCAAGACACCCTCTAACCTATTACAATAGTATTTTTTTCAGAAAACACATTACTCTCAGATCCCTTATCCCTCCCCCCTTCCATGCTTTCTTCTTTTCCTATTTACTTATTCTATTTGCCCCCATCACAGCATAAACCTCATTAGGATGAAGATTTTTTTCATTCCCTACTCTAATTCTAGCACCTACAATACTGCCTGGATCATTGTAGATGCTTACATAATAAATACTGGAAAAGCTCAGGAAATTTCACCCCAAAATATGATCCCTTGGTATACAGAATATTTTTCATTAAAGGCCTTTTCAGGTAAAAAGCGTGGAAAAGGGCTTTCCTGGCAGCGCCTGTGGCTCAGCAAGTAGGGCGCCGGCCCCATATACCGAAGGTGATGGGTTCAAACCCAGCCTCGGCTGGACTGCAAAAAAAAAAAAAAGAATTGGATTGGGGTGGTGGGTTCGAGCCCGGTCCCAGCAAAAAAAAAAAAAAAGAAAAGAAAAGAAAAGAAAAAGGCTTTCCTTCTATCTGCAGAAACCAGACTGACGTGATCAAAAAGAACAGTGGACTTCCTTTCCTCTCCCTATTATCTCAATATATTGCAGGAAAGAAGATCAAGAATGCAATCAGACCTGGCGTGAATGCTTTTAAACACAGTACCTGTCTCTCAGGTTGACTTACAAGTCAATCCGTCTCCCCATCCCATTGTCTTCACTAGCACCATCTGTCACCCCTAGACAGAATTGCCTGTACTTCTCACTTCCCTTTCCCTCCAAAAAGACAGGTACAAAAATATCTGGATGCCACTGGGATATTGCATAATCACTCTGTGATTCTCCCCATGTGCATGGTGCATACACCTTTCTCTTATTAATCTGCCTCCATGCGAGTTGACCTTCTAGTGAACTTGCAGAGGAAAGGGCAAGCTTTCCCTCACTCCGACAATACCACTAGCTTAGTGTTCCAGGCACTGTAGTAGGATCATGAGCTATCAACCGTTATTTCTCACAACAAACTTTCAAAGAGTTGGGTATGGGTAAGCGGAAGACCGAGAGGTTACGCAGCTCAGCGAGTTGACTCAGGAGGTCTGTCTCTTGCTGTTATTGGCACTGCTTCACTTCGCCTGATTTTCAGGCTCTGCATTCGTGACTAAAATGTTTATGTTTGTCTTTTACATTTGACTTTTGCCAAATGATTGCCTTCAGACAGCTCCTGATATCTAGATCTTTTTTTTGGCTGAGATGGATATTAACCAATTTTCTAATTTTTGAGATTATTTTCCTTCATAGGTACAAGACATAGTTATTTATTTATTTATTTTTTGTAGCGACAGAGTCTCACTTTATTGCCCTCAGCAGAGTGCCGTGGCATCACACAGCTCACAGCAACTTCAAACTCCTGGGCTTAGGCAATTCTCAGCCTCCTGAGTAGCTGGGACTACAGGCGCCTGCCACAACGCCCTGTTATTTTTCTGTTTTTGCAGTTCGGCAGAGGCCGAGTTTGAACCTGCCACCTTTGGTATATGGGGCCGGCGCCCTACTCAATGAGCCATAGGCACCACCCAGGACATAGTTTTTTAATCCACTACAATAAAGTGGGCGTTAGTAGTATTATCGAAGTACGTTTTCTCCAAGGTATTATTCATACATATAGATAGTCGTATTCAGTGTTTTAACTTCCTCAGTCAATTTCTTTGTGACTGACCCTCTGACAGTAACTATCTCGGCCGGGAATATTTGTTTCCCTGTTTCTCCACATAGTTTTTCATTTTCTATTTCAATTTATATAGAACATCAATTTATAAACCTCAGATCCTTTTTGAAAGTGGATGGGGGTAATGAGAGGAGTTGGAAGTGTAAGCCACAAATGAATAATTGTATTGAGAACCGTCTGGCCATGAAGTGATGTCATTCTGAACCTCTTAAAGACAAATAACCAGTGCTTGCTGGGAATCAGAAGAGAGCCAGCACGGGGCTGATTGGAATGAAGGCAGGGCTTTCTGACCAGGGCCTCAAGATTTCTACTTCAGGGTCGAATCTGAACGCTAGTGGGATTACACAGAGCAGTGCTACCCTCAGACACCACTAGCTCCCCGGCCGTCTTCTCAGCTTACCCCACAGGTGAGAATGTGGATGACAACAGAGCCCAGGGGTTCCCAGCTGTCCCATGGCGCTGGAATTAGCTGTTGGATCTCTTGGGTGACAGGGCAGTGACCAGAGAATACAGAAGCGAGGATGATGGAAGAGCTGAGACCCACTCATCACAGGGAGGAATGAGGCTGGGAGGCTCACCGAGGGGTCCCAGCGCCCACCTCGCCCGCAGCTGATCCAGTCCCTCCTTCTTCATCCTCTTTCCCTGGGCACCCAGAGAATCCTGTGCACTGCCTCTGCCCGCTGCACCGGCTCGCCTGTCACCCTGTCTGTCCCGCCTCTCCCAGGTTCTCTGGCACTGGCCCTGTCTCTTCCCGGCTGTGTGTGAGAAGGGATCCACTGGCCCTTCTGCCCCTCCCACTGAAGGCCACTCTGCCCTGTAGGCCACACTGGCTCCCATCTCCGCCATTGGACTTAAAGAAAATAAAACAGGGGCCATGCCTGTGACTCAAAGGAGTAGGGCACTGGCCCCATGTACCGGACGTGGCGGGTTCAAAACCCAGCCCCGGCCAAAAGAAAGAAAGAAAATAAAAAAGAAGGTTTTTCTGTCATCCACCCACCTGCGCCCCACCAAGGTCAAGGACATCTGATGGAACACTTTAGTGCCCATAGCTCAAGCTAATTTCATGCATAAGGTACTGTCTAGGATATCCCGAGAAACAGAAGTGTGCATAGTTCCTTACCTCTGCTCTACACTTTCAAAAAAGTCTCCATAACTTAAAATTTACCCATAATTGGTAGGTCCTCAGTCTGAGGTAACAGAAAGTCTGCACCATTCAAAACTTCCAAACCAATAACTTATGCTCAGAGAGGTTTTTCTTTTTTTTCCTACAGGTAGTTGAAGCAGATAAAAACCTAACAAAAGGGTGGCGCCTGTGGCTCAGTAAGTAGGGCGCCGGCCCCATATGCCAAGGGTGGCGGGTTCAAACCCGGCCTCGGCCAAAGTGCGAAGCAAAAAAATAGCCGGGTGTTGTGGCAGACGCCTGTGGTCCCAGCTACTCGGGAGGCTGAGGCAAGAGAATCGCCTAAGCCCAAGTGCTGGAGGTTGCTGTGAGTTGTGACACCATGCCACTCTACCAAGGGCCATAGAGTGAGACTCTGTCTCTACAAAACAAAGTTAAAAAAAACCCAAAAACCTAACAAAAGTATTTAACTACTTTGGTTTTATTAAAAGTAAAGGTCAAAATTTTATATGAATAATTTTAGTTTCCTAGTAGTCATTTTAAGTTTTACAATCTTTATTTAGTTCCAAAAGGAGAAAAATGAGGTTACTAAAACAAAACAAAACAAGCTAATGAGAAAAAAAAAGGTAAAATTAACTATGGATAAATTACATTTAAGATTTCTAGACACATCAGGTGATAAGCTTTTCTAAAAATAACTTTTATGAAAGTATTAAAAAAGTAAGTATACCATTAAATCTCCCAAGCCTTTACTATATGTTTTTTTTGCAGTTTTTGACCGGGGCTGGGTTTGAACCCCCCACCTCTGGCATATGGGGCTGGCACCCTACCCCTTGAGCCACAGGTGCCGCCCCACCTTTACTATTCTTACATCAGTCATGGTATCATTAATGCTGTGTAAGTCAAGGCAGGTGCACAGTTGTCTAACACGAGTCAATTTTTTTTTCAGTACAATTTCTTTATTGCACAAAAATATAATTTCTCTCAGCCAATCCAGAGCACATTGTGGTACGTGAGCTCGGTTTGGGGCACACAAAGGGCATCTCCTTATCCTAGTAAGTAGTCCTTGAAAATGTGATGTGTGGCGACTGCACACTATTTGATCCAATGCTGTTCCAGATTTTGTTGATGACGGACTTTCCCATGAGGTTTTGGTTGTTTCTTATTTTTTCCACATTAAAAAAAGAATGGAGCATGAAGATTTCTTGAGCTCAAAACTTATTTTCCCCTGGCTCCGGAGAGCGAGGAGGCTGTGCCCAGAGAAGACAGGTTAGCGCTCCTGCTGCGCGCTTGCGGCTTGTCAATGTCGGCGTGTGGAAGGCGGTGGAAGTTTCTAGGTGTTAGGTTTCCTATCAGCCTCGGACCGGTGCTGCTTCCCTTCCTGGCCTGTAGCTGGGCCCGCCATGCCCAGGGCCACGCTGGAAACGAAGTTCGGCACGCCTCCCGGGCTGTTCCCGGGCATGCGGCCTGATTTTCCTGTTGGCCAGCTGGCCTCTCACTTCTTCAGATCAGCCTCCATCTGGTACTCTGGATTTGATGATGGCTGGGTTTCTTGTGGTTCTAGTTTTCACGTTCCTCTCTGGAAGCTGCGCAGATGTGTTTCAGTGCCGGAGCCCACACCTGGCTTCCACGTTCCATCCCCAGGCCCGGATCCTGACCCCGCAGCTGGGTCCCACTCTCTGCTAAAGAGCTCCGGTACAGACCCAGAGAGGGCTTCTGCACCAATTCACCATCCTGTCGTCAACTCCCGTGTGCTTGGCTCAACATTCTCCAGCTTTCCCTTTCACAGTTTGTCCTTAGTCTGAAACATGAAGACCTCTTCTAGTCCTGCTAGTGTGTCTGTCCTCTGAGCACTGGCCCCACGCCAGGAGTGGGCAGGACGGCCTCTGGGTCTTTCTGTCCTCTGATGGTGCAGGGCCCCACCCTCCCATGCTTCTACTTCTAGGTCTTTATGTGAGATGATAATAGTCTTTGCCTCATAGAGTTGCGAGGTTGCAATGAATTAACTTGTATAAAGGCTTAGGTCATTGTCTGGCACATAAGTGCTGACTACATTTTGGCTTTATTACCACTGAGGAGTTTTCTCTACAAGCCCTATTATCCCTGGGAAATTCAAACCAATTTCACCTTGGCGTTGCACTGTAGGGCTGGGCAAAGACAAGCAGAGAGGAATGCGTTTGGACTGTTGTCTCTTACCAAGGTATGTTAATTTGCTTTGCCATAGTAACTATTTTACTATTTATATGTACACTCTAACATCATGTTGTAAGCCTCAAATATAAAGAACAAAATTTATTTTTTAGGCTGGGTGCCTGGCTCATGCCTGTAATCCTAGCACTCTGGGAGCCCAAGGTGAGTGGACTACCCTGAGCTCACAGGTTCAAGACCAGCCTCAGCAAGAACAACACCCTGTCTCTAAAAATAGTCTGTGTTTTGGGGGGCACCTGTAGTCCCAGCTATTTGGGAGGCTAAGGCAAGAGAATTATTTGAGCTCAAGAGTTAGAGGTTGCTATGAGCTATGACACCGTGGCACTCTACCGAGGACAACAACATGAAACTCAGTCTCAAAAAAAAAAATTAAGTAAAAAAAGTAAAAATTAATTTATTCTTTAAAAAAGACATCTCAGCCTTCCTGTCAAATTCAGAGCTAAGGGTAGACTGAATTTTCCTTTCCTCTAACGTGAAGCAAAAGAATAGAATGAAGAATTTCCCTCTAAATTGTACACAGAGAGAGTATTCACTGCACACTGTAGCGAGTATTCACTACAGGGGCGCTATCTCCTAGTGTCACATCGGCCTTAATGTGCTATTGGAGGAGGCTGAGAAAAGCAGACAGAAAGTCAGTATTTTATGTAACTCACAAGAGGCAGGCCACAGCAAAAGTTGTGCAGACAATCCTTTGGGGGCGGGCCTTCAAATTGTGATCAATTTTGCAAATGTCTTGGCTGGGAAAACTATTTGTTTGTTTGTTTGTTTGTTTATTTGAGAAAGAGTTTTACTCTGCCACCCTTGGTAGAGTGCTGTGGTGTCATAGCTCACGGCAAATTCTTTTTTTCTTTGAGACGAAGCCTCAAGCTCTCACCCTGGATAGAGTGCTGTGGCATCACAGCTCAAAGCAACCTCCAACTCCTGGGCTCAAGTGAGTCTCCTGCCTCTGCCTCCCAAGTAGCTAGAACTACAGGTGACCGCCACAATGCCTGGCCATTTTTTGGTTGCAGCCACCATTGTCGTTTGGTGGGCCAGGCTGGATTCGAACCCACCAGCTCAGGTGTATGTGGCTGGTGCCTTAGCCCGTTGAGCCACAGGCGCTGAGCCAGCTCCCAACAAATTCAAACTCTTGGGCTCATCAATCCTCTTGCCTCAGCCTCCCAAGTAGCTGAGACTAATGTGCTCGCCACAACACCTGGCCACTTCTATATTTAGTAGAGATGGGATCTCACTCTTCGTTGGGTTGGTCTTGAACTCCTAAGCTCTGGTGATCCACCCGCCTCAGCCTCCAGGAGTGCTAGGATTATAAATCTGAACCACCACACCCGGGCTACAATTTATTTTGTAACGCCTGTTAGTGAGAACACTGAACCAAGTTCATTAGATGATGTTTGCTTGGCTGTAAGAGGGAAGGGCCAAAGCTGAATATTGAAATGGTCCATTCAAACATGTTAAAGGCTGTTAACTGGAATGTGCAAAAACTGTGCTTTGTAACTCTACAAGAGGACAAAATCAGGGCAGTGTACAGTTATCCTGACAGTGACTCTATGTTGAAGGTCAAAAAAAAAAACACACCAAAAAACCTGTGCAGAATGATCTGAACAGCACACATGGACACTGTTATGCGGTGTTGATGGTTGTGAGGAAATCACTCCTGATTTGTTTACTTTTGTTTAGAGCTTATTAATCCTTTTCAAATGTGTGCCTAAAATCCTTGTGCTAAATTTATCAACAACAACCACCAAGGGTTGCCAGTACAGTATTCTGAAAATGGGCAGGAAGGCGGGAACGTCCAAACTGGGCCACACAATGCGAGTGACCAGAGCTGGAAATGACAAAGAAGCTGATCAGGTGGAAGGACTCCTGTGTAATTCTAGTCTGCTCCTTGTGCCAGGGCTGAGGCATCATCGCCAGAAATAGCAGCAGGTCCTGGAAGCGGCAGTCACATTCTGAACAGGTCATGGAAGTGGGAGGAAGCGGGGCTGAGGCGGCCGGTTATGCTTCACTCCATTCAACCATCCTGACGTCCACAGGAAGAACCAGCAAGGACTGTCATCTTTCAGGACAAAGGGCAATGATGTGAAAAGAGCCTGAAATATAAAGATCTCAATAAATCCTCCGTACGTCATGAAGACGGTCTTAATGACGCCTCATTCGATTTATTTTTTGAACCTCAACATCTCATCACGTAATTTCCTTGGCTAGATATCTCCTTTTGTTTCCTGAGTATGAGACACACACTCTTTCCCCCCTCAAGCCAAGATCCAAACATCAGCTTGATGAAATTAGAATTCTTTTTTCTCAAGGGACATCTTTCGACATGGCTCAGTGACAAAATTTTGGACTCGTTCTAAAACTCATTTAAATACAAAAAAAGGGAAGGTCTTGGAGAGGAGCTATTTTTGTTAGGTTTGCTTTTTCCTTTTTTATACAAACAAACCACATTGAGGCAAGTTCAACAATGAACTTACATGTCCCCTGGAGAGCCTGTTCATTCTGATAGGAGAAAGGCCGGCTGGCTCACATGTTCATCTTTGTACATGAAATAAAATTAAGTTGTCGGTATCCTTCAGCTAGTCTTTTTTTTGGTAAGGTGTCACTCTCAACCAGGCTTCAGTGCAGTGCCAATTCCTGAGCTCGAGAGAGCCTCCTGCCTCAGCCTCAGGAGTAGCTGGGACTACAGGTACCACACCTGGAGACTAGTTTTATTTTTTGTGGAGACAGAGCTTACTACGTTACCCAGGCTGGTCTCGGAACTCTCTGGGTAGATGCCTAGAACTGGGATTGCAGGTTCAAATGGAAGGTCTGTGTTGAGTTCTTTGTGGATTCTCTATACTTTTTCCCAAAGAGGCTGTATTAGTTTGCAGTCCCACCAACAATGTAACTGTGTTCCCCTCTCTCCACATCCATGCCAGCATCTGCAGCTTTGAGACTTTGTGATGTGGAACATTCTCACTGGGGTTGGGTGATATCTCATGGTGTTTTTGATTTGCATTTCTCTGATGATTAGGGACAAAGAGGATTTTTTTCATGTTTGTTAGCCATGTGTCTGTCTGTCTTCTTCAGAGAAGGTTCTATTCATGTCTCTTGTCCAGGGATATATGGGATTGTTGGCTCTTTTTTTTTTCCCCTGTAGAGACAGAGTCTCACTTTGTCATCCTCAGTAGAGTACCTTGGCATCACAGCTCACAGCAACCTCCAACTCCTGTGCTTAGGTGATTGATTCTCTTGCCTCAGCCTCCCACATAGCAGGGACTACAGGCGCCGGCCACAATGCCCCATATACTGAGGGTGGCAGGTTCAAACCTAGCTCCGCCAACTGTAACAAAAAATAGCCAGGCGTTGTGTTGGGCACCTATAGTCCCAGCTACGTGATAGGCTGAGGCAAGAGATTCGCCTAAGCCCAAGAGCTGGAGGTTGCTGTGAGCTGTGATGCCAGAGCACTCTACTGAGGGCGACAAGGTGAGAATCTGTCTCTAAAAAAGAAAAAAATTGTTATTGCTATTTTGCATGCCCATGGAAAATAATTTATGAGGCATATAGCTATACCCTTACAAGGAACTAATTTTTACAAAGTAAAATTAGAAACTTTCATTCTGACAGTGCTTCTCAACCTGTGGGTCGTGACCCCTTTGGAATTGTATTAAAGGGCTGCTGCATTAGGAAGGTTGAGACCACTGCATGAGCTACTATATTAGTTCCCTACTGTTGCTGCAAAGTTTACCATGACCTTGTAGCTTAAAAGAGCACAAATCTATTATAGTTCTAGAAGTCAGAAGTCCTAACATCAAGGTGTTAGCAGGGCTACTTTTGTTTTGGAGGCTCTGGGGAAATTTCTCATGTTTTCCAGCTCCTAGAAGCCGCAGCCCCTTCCTGCATTTTTAAAGCCACAGGTGTAGCCTCTTCTAATCTCTTCCCCTCTTTGGGCTCGGTTTCCCATTACATTTCCTTCTGTGGCTTTGACCCTCTTGTTTCCCTCTGTTAAGGAAATTTATAAAGATATTGGCCATTGGGCCACCCAGGTCACCCAAGATAATCTCCCTCTCTGCCATTTCAAGGTCACAGGTTTTAGGGATTAGGATGTGAACGGGGCGGAGGGGGAGGTCCATTATTCTTTCCACCTGTGACCACTTTTAAGCTTTATTTTTTAATTTTTTTTTTGAGACAGAGCCTCAAGCTGTCACCCTGGGTAGAGTGCTGTGGCATCACAGCTCACAGCAACCTCCAATTCCTGGGCTCAAGCGAAGTCTCCTGCCTCCACCTCCCAAGTAGCTGGGACTACAGGCGCCCACCACAAGGCCCGGTCATTTTTTGGTTGCAGCTGTCGTTGTTTGGCAGGCCCAGGCTGGATTCAAATCCGCCAACTCAGGTGCACGTGGCTGGTGCCTTAGCCCATTGAGCCACAGGCGCCGAGCCCACTTTTAAGCTTTTGTTTTAATTTTCATCTTAAATAAAAACAAAAGCCTGGGTAACATTGGAGTACTGAAGTAACATGACTCAAAATCATCAAAGCTAATTATTTCCAGGATTAATTACAGATTACTATGCATCAGAAATATCCGGACAAAAACCTTGATGTAGGCGGCGCTTCTGGCTCAAAGGAGTAGGGCGCAGGCCCCATACGCTGGAGGTGGGGGGTTCAAGCCCAGCCCTGGCCCAAAACAAACCTTGACATACATTCTGAGTTGGCTGATTCATTAACCACCTCTAACCTCCTTGGAGGGGCGAAGTGACACAATTCTTGCTGATAGATGGAAGTAAAAATCTGTTGGGGATCTTTTGAAGCCTTTCCTTTCATTGTTAAAGATGAAAAAGAACATACGTTCTCCTTTTTTTGGACACAGACCTGATAGTTGGAGCTTCAGCAATTATCTTGTAATCATGAGGGAAAGACCAAGGCAAGGAAATCACAGGGACATTGGCTCTGCCATTGTTGGGTTGCTGCAACCACCTCAAGCAACTCCTGTTGTTGAGAATAAGTAAGCTTGCTTTTGTTCTAACTACTATACTGGGGTTCTCTGTTACTTGCAGCTGAACAAATATAATAGCAGTTCAAAAAGTTAGTCTAACCATGAACACCTCATTTCACAGAGATCACATGTAGGTTTGACAATAGCAGGAATAAACACTAAGAATATTTTAACAGATAATTATTTTATTATTTGATACTTTTTAGACTTATTAATGGAAAAAGCCTTCACTTGAGTCAAAGCAATAACTTCAAAGGATGAGAAATAAATTGTTGGCTAAAATAGGTTGGCCTAGAAAACTTTGCCAACTACTTTTCTTTTAAAAATTATCTTCCACTTTTATGTTTAACCCAACCCTGGATTGCTCTTAAAAATCTCATTTCTATAATAGGATGTATTTTTCTGCCTTTGATTTACTTATTTTCTCATTATTGTTTTCTCTTGGGTCATTGAGTTTTGTTCCTTTCGGTTCTGAAATGTCAAGGTTTTGTATCACTGTAGAAACAAAAACCTTTGTTTTTAAAGTTTAAAATGCTTTTCTCAGAGGGGCTTTCCAAAAGAATTGAATTGTGAAGTTGGGGGAGCAAATGATAGGGAAACCCCTTAACTTCTCCTGTTCCCCCAAACGCCAGCCAGTTTCCAGGAAGCATTGTCTACAGATTCAATAGAGGGGTGTTCGTACACCTTCTGGCCTCTGAAGGCACAATGGCCCAGAAGGCTGAGTAGTCAACAGCATTCCTGTAGAATTAGGTGGAATGTAAGATACTTAAGTGAGAACCCTGGGCCAAAAAAAAAAAAAGAAAAGGTAACAGAAAGAAATTTAGCTGTTAGCCAGTCTTGACAGAAGCTTTGATCATTAGCAAAAGATCTGCAATCTTTTCTAAAACATATTAGTTAAATTATTTAATAAGAACTGTGCCCCATGTAATTCTTGAAATACTAGAAAATTCATGATAAAAGTTGTAAAGTTAGGTATTTTAGCCCCATTTGCAGTGTGGACACATCAGAGATATTCCTATATGTATGTATGTACCACCTTGCATAGGGGCATCAATTCTTGCACAGTCAGTTCCAGAAAGATCAGAAGTATGAAGAATGAGGCTGGTGGCTCATACTTGTAATCCTAGCACTCTGGGAGGCTAAGGCAGAAGGATCATTTTAGGTCAGAAGTTAGAGAGTAGCCTGAGCAATAGTGAGACTCTGCCTTTATTAAAAATAGAAAAAAAAGATCTCAGTTTGGTGGTGCACTATACCTATAGTCCCAGCTACTTGGGAGGCTGAGGCAGGAGGATTGCTGAAGCCCAGGAGTTTGAGGCTGCAGTGAGCTGTGATGATGACCTTGCACTGTAGCCAGGATGACAGAGCAGGAGAAAGAAGGAGAGAAGAAAGGAAGGAAGGGAAGGAAAACAGAAAGGAAAGAGGAGAAAACAGTGTGTAAACTGAGAATATTCAACTTGAGGGAAAATGGTAGCTCCTCCCTGTCAACCAGAGAGATTTAAGCTCAGATTCTTCATTTGGAATGTGAGTTACAGTGGTGATGGTGGCTGGGCTGGAGAGAGAAAGTTACTAGAGGGTAAAAAAAAAAAAAAAAAGCCTAGAGTGTGTGGAAGAAATTCCCAGGACCCTGACAAACAGGTAGCAAAAGAAAGTTGGCCAGAAACCAAATTGCATGATTACAGCAACCCCCTTCGCATTCTCCTGTAAATCCTCATATCCTGACAAGAGTACAGCCATCCTGGAGAACAGCTAGTGATAGAAAGCAGATCAGAGACCAGATGGCGTGGTCATAGCAGTCCCCTTCCCACCCTGAGGAAATGCTTCAAGAGCGGTGTTCCTGAGAAGCATCAAGACCTCATAGCTGGTCCTGGATGGCACTAGAGTTAAGGCCTTTGTGCAAGATTAACACCGTGGAAAGCAGTAATTCTACAATCAGTCTGGGACACAGCGTCATTCATTCTATCCGAAAGATGACTTCTCTCACCTCTCATGACCCCATCCCATTTTCCAACTACACGAATAAAAGTCCCTTGAAACTGGGAACTGAGCTGACGTCTGGTCAGACTCCATTCTGCTCCTTTAAAATAAAGCCTATCCTTAATCCCCAGACCAGCCTTCTCTCTTTCTTGCGGACTCTGGCCAGACTCTATTTCTAACCCTCTCAAAGAGAATTATAAGAAAAGAAAGATCACAACTCGGTCAACATGTACAACAAATCTAGGACTTGAATGTCTTCAGAGAACCAAGAGTATTCTCTGAACGGCTTGTCCCACTTTATGTGAAGATAAACAGGGCCTGCTCTGGGCAATATTATGAAATAGATGAAGGCCACTGTAGTTTATGGGAAAGTCCCCAGGAACATCAGGAATCTGGATTCAAGTTCTAACTTTGTAAATCATTTATGATGTGACTGTGACACATTATTTATGGAAGCTTGCTGAACTGCAATAATCTCTCGCAAAATAAACATAGGTAGATGATTAATCTACTATAAGAAACGTGAGCGTCTTTGGGATTAGCCAGTGAGTTGGGAGCAGGGTTAGGACGGAGGAAATTTTTCCTGTTTTACCAGAACAGCCTCAGGGCTTTGGCTGACATAACGCGCTCCTCTGGGGGTGGGGAGGAGTCTGAGTGATGCCAGAAGCAGGAGCTGGCACAAGCTGCCCCCAGAAAGGAGGGGCTCCTTAACGGCGGCCTTCCAGGCAAAGGGACAGCAAGAGGGGTGAGGGTAAAATCCAGTGACATCCACAAAGGCTGAGCACACCTCCACTGTCCGATAGGAAAGCCAGGGGATCTTTTAGCGGAAGCTGGGGGGTGGGGGTGGGGGTCGGGGGGGTTCCCTCAGGGTGTGTCCTGAGGCCCTAATAAACACTATTAACTCATTAACCCAATAGAGTCTAATGAGTGTGGCAGTGTTGTGCCCAGTTCAAGGGATCCCCCACGTAAATCACCGAGAGACTAAATCCGACGCAATAGCAAGAGGTTTTATTTACAAGTCAGCCCAGGCTGGGGGTCTCTCACACCTGGTGCAGCAGGAAAACGGAGAAGCCCGCGGCCTGGAAACGGAGGGGGTTCTTAAGGTTACAGAAAGGAAAACGGGAGGGGGGGGGGGGTGAGCTGATAGAGGTGTAGGGGCCTGAGTAATACTTGTCCTTGGCTAGTCTGGGAAGGAGCAGCTATCACTCAGGGCAGACCCAAGGACGAGGGGCTGGGGGAGGAGTGAGTTACTTAACACTTTCGACAGCAGCAGTAAGAAAAGTTTTAAGATGACAAAGTAGGCCCCACGGGGGCTCATGCCTGTAATCTTAACTCTCTGGGAGACGGAAACAGATCTCTGGAGCGCAGGAGTTT
>CAUYON010075844.1:0-30380 GCA_963573935.1 Arctocebus calabarensis
TCCTCCTTCTCCTTCCTTCCTTCCATTTCCCTTCCTACCTTCTCCTTCCTTCCTCCTTCTCCTTCCTTCCTTCCTTTTCCCTTCCTTCCTTCCTTCCTTCCTTTCTTCCTTTTCCCTTCCTACCTTCTCCTTCCTTCCTTCTCTCCTTCCTTCCTTCCTTTTCCCTTCCTTCCTTCCTTTCTTCCTTTTCCCTTCCTTCCTTCTCCTTCCTTCCTTCTCTCCTTCCTTCCTTTTCCCTTCCTTCCTTCCTTCCTTTTCCCTTCCTTCCTTCTCTCCTTCCTTCCTTTTCCCTTCCTTCCTTCCTTTCTTCCTTTTCCCATCCTACCTTCTCCTTCCTTCCCCTTCCTACTTTCCTTTTCCCTTCCTACCTTCTCTCCTCCCTTCCTCCCTCCCTTCCTTCCCAGTAACTTTTCCAAGATTGGAAGATACTACCTCTTACCTGCTCTTCTTGAAATCTCCATATAAAATTCTGTTCCCCTGAAAGCCTCGAGAATTCTTGCACTTTGATTTCTTGTAATTATTTTATGGACCGCACACACGCCACACATTTTCTGCATCACAAAGGAACCATTGCCGTGGCACACCTGTTATTTTTCGAGCTACTGTGTTCAGTGTTTCTTTCGAAGGAAAAAAAATAAAAACAAACTTCATTTAGTGACGATGCTTCTCTCCCCTCTTGGCAACACAACTTAAACTTCGACCGTTAAACTTCGACGGAGGCTGGCTAGACCATTGTTTCACCAAAATAATATGTCACAAAATAACATCGAAAGCCATTCAGTGTATTGATTCCAAATGTTTTCCTTTGCCCAAAGAAACAAAGTGCACCTGTATAAATATAACATGAGCAGGAAAGAACTGTTTACTCACTGCTATAAAGCCTTCAAGATAACAACAGGGGAATCTTGTGTTTATTTTTTATTAAGAAAAAATAACATCTAAACCCTCTGCAGGGTGAGATATGAGAATCTAAATTACCAAGAATATAAAAACTTTACTAAAAATGATACACCTTGGAGGAATTACTCGACATAGGTTGAAATCATTTCTCACGGGCAGACAATGTAATTGTCTGTATTTGCAGAATGGGCTCCCTGAATTTTTGTCCAGCCCTGAAAGAACATAAAAGTAGTTCAATACCGCTCTTCTGTCCAACAGGAAGAAGTTTTGCCAGTTTGCGGTACAACCCAAACCAGAGGAGGCTATTCCATTGTTAGCAAATAACTATTGGGGCATGCCGGGCCAATCAACTTTTACTGTTATCCTTCCAACTATTTGAAAACACAGCTTCTCTTCGCCAGCCCCTTCACTGTAATGAATGGGAAATTTCTCTTCTTATTTGCCAACATTTGTTTTCTTTAAGTCAGCCCTATTTAGACTTCTGTGTTAGTAAAAGCATATGGAGAGAGCGAGGTGATTATTTATTCTGTCACTGACAATTTGCAACAGTGCCCTTTATATCAGCTTGTTGGTTTAGCAAACAAAAAATATAGGATACCCACCAAGTAAGATCAAATACTGTGTGGGATGTACTTGTACTAAACTTTGCTCGGGATAAACTTATCCCAAACATTGCCCTGGATATACTTCCACTAACATTGCTTGGGCTGAGGGCGGTGACTCTTTCCAGCACTCTGGGAGGCTGAGGCAGGTGGATGGCTTGAGTTCACAAATTCAAGGCCAGCCTGAGCCAAACTGAGACCCTGTCTCTACTAAAAATAGAAACACAGAGGCAAGAGGATCACTTGAGCCTAAGTTGGAGATTGCTGTGAGGTATGACACCATGGCACTCTACCCAGGGTGACAGCTTGAGACTGTCTCAAAAAAAAAAATAAAGAAAAATTAAAAGTCCATAGCAATCCCTTGTAACTGAACATAGAATAACTTCTCACTTTTAGAATACAGCCTTCAGCCATTTAAATCCTCAAAGATGGACTCAGCGCCTGTGGCTCAGCGGGCTAAGGCACCAGCCACGTACACCTGAGCTCGCGGGTTCGAATCCAGCCCCGGCCCGCCAAACAACAATGACGGCTGCAACCAAAAAATGGCCAGTATTGTGGCGGGCACCTGTAGTCACACTCCTTGGGAGGCAGAGGGAAGAGACTCACTTGAGTCCAGGAATTGGAGGTTGCTGTGAGCTGTGATGCCACAGCACTCTATCCAGGGTGGCAGCTTGAGACTCTGTGTCAAAAAAAAATAATAATAATAATAAATAAATAAATAAATCCTCAAAGATGAAGAACATGTCTTTCATACAGTTGAGTGAAGTCTTGGCATGGTATTAAAATGTACTTTAGAAATAAAAGGTTGTGTTTAATTTCCGAGACTTTCTGAAATGAAATGAAGACAGGTTTGAGTTTCTCAGATGCCACGTTACAACTGTGAGGTAGATTCTAATACAGTCTGTCCTGAGGCGTTAATGAAATAATAAACAGACCTTACATTTGATAGGTCTGATTTAAAAAAAAAAAAAAAGAAATTATGAAAAGAAATAGTGACTTTATACCAGTCCTGTGGGCTCATGTCTGTGACTCCAGCACTCTGGGAGGCCGAGGCAGGTGGATCACCCAAGCTCAGGAGCTGAAGACCAGATCGAGCAAGAGTGAGACCCCATCTCTACCAAAAATAGATGAATAAATAAGCAAACCTAATCCTTGTATCCTCATGTCGTCTAAATTTTATAGTTAATCAATTAAAAATAAGTAAATGTTAGGTACTAACTATAAAAATAAAAATAGAAAAAACTAACTGTGTGAGGTGGCAGGTGCCTGTAGTCCCAGCTACTCTGGAGGCTGAGACAGGAGAATCACTTGAACCCAGGAGTTTGAGGTTACTGTGAGCTACGATGATGCCACAGCACTCCACCCAGGGAGACAGAGGGAGCCTCCGTCTCAAAAAACTAATAGTTATTATCATTATGCCTTTAAAAGCGAGCCAAACCCAAAATTGTAATCACTCTCGCTAACCCACAATTACTTGGCTATCCAGCAAAAGTTCCAATTTTGTACTCCTCCTTGGAATCCATAATTATTGGGGCTCCATTCTTTGAAGAATACTCAGTTTCCAATTATTTTGTTTTAAAAGGAGCCCTATACCTATTTCTAAGAATTCTAATTTACCCTTTGCTCAATTCTTCCTTTGGTACATGTGCTTATAATGCCTGACAGATGTTGGCAACTCGCTAAATGTGCACAACAGTGTGGTAAAAATTAGGAATCTGTTCTAACTTGGCTAACGTTGGCTAAATGAATAGCATAAATGTATGGGTAAGAAGCAGATTCGGTTATTTCAAGAAACAGACAAGGGGGGACAGTGGTGCCCAACCTTTTTGGCACCGCAGGCTGCAGGGCGAGGGTAGTTTTGGGATGACCCAAGCGCCTTACATCTGCACCTCAACTCATCAGGTTTCATTTCTTACATGGTGCGTGTAGAACCCTCAAATGCACAGTTTGTGGCAGCGCTGCGCTCTTGGGAGAATTTAATACCACTGCTGACGAGACATGAGGTGGGGCTTAGCCGAAGAAATCAGTCACTTAGATAGTAACAGCATTTCACATAATGCTGGCAGTATTTATTTTAGCTTTGTCATCAAAAACCAAATAATAAAGGGATTCCTGGATCAAAACTTACACTTCACCATCTTCTTTTTTTTTAAGACACAGAGTCTCAGTCCATCACCCTCTGTAGAGTGCCGTAGTGTCACAGCTCACAGCAACCTCCAACTCCTGGGCTTAGGCGATTCTCTTGTCTCAGCCTCCCAAGTAGCTGGAACTACAGGTGCCTGCCACAACTGGCCTGGCTATTTTTTCATTGCAGTTTGGCTGGGGTTGGGTTTGAACTCACCACCACTCGGTATATGGGGCCAGTGCCTTGCTCACTGAGCCACAGGCGCCGCCCCACTTCACTCTTTTCTTTAATTTCCCCTACTGTCACCTGTTCAATGGGTATGTCTTTAGAGCTTTGCCATCTATTTGGGTCCATGAATGTACATTAAAAAAAATTGTAGTTTCCCCAGCCGTTTTATTTTTACCTAACAGCACTCACACTGAACTTGACAGCAAATCAATTTTCACATCATCCACTTCTTAGAAATAACTTCCTTCCTTCCTTCACCCCAAATAAGAGGCTTCCATATATACATGGAAATATATATATATATATATATTATTATTTTTTTTTTTTGTGACCAGAGCTAGGTTTGAACCCACCACCCCCAGCATATGGGGCCAGCACCCTACTCCTTTGAGCCACACGTGCTGCCCAAGTCTTCCATAATTTTTTTTTTAAGTGCTGTTTGTTGTTTCAAACATCGGACGCTCTGTGGTTATTTTTATTTATTTATTTATTTTGCAGTTTTTGGCCGGGGCCGAGTTTGAACCCACCACCTCCTGCATCTGAGGCCGGTGCCCTATTCCTTGAGCCACAGGCGCCACCCAGTGGTCATGTCGTTTATGTCTGTTTCTCAGCCCGTTTTATTTCTTGTTACCAGTTTGTTTTCTAGTACTTTTTAATGCAAAAGAGCAAAACAAACCAATAAATGCAATCACCCCATTACACGTAAACTGTTGCTGCAGATTTAAAAGTGAGGCACGTGGCTGCACACAGTGGTTGACAACAGTAACGGTAGCACTTTGGGAGGTAGTAGGGGGACAGCTCCTGGGACCAGGAGTTCAAGACCACCCTGGGCAACATAGCGAGGTTCCATCTTTACAAAGAATTAAAATAATAATAATAACAACAAGGGTATGGTGGTTCACATCTGCATTCTGAACTACACAGATGGTTGTAGCAAGAGGGTCTCTTGGGCAGCGCCTGTGGCTCAAAGGAGTAGGGCACCAGCCCCATATGCCAGAGGTGGCAGGTTCAAACCCAGTCCCGGACAAAAACTGCAAAAAAAAAAATTTTAAAAAGAGGGTCTCTTGAGCCAATGAATTGGAGGCTGCAATGAGCCATGACAGCAGAACCTTGGGTTTATCTTTTCTTATGGCAAAATAAAACACACCCTGACCTCACTATTATTCACAATAGTTGGCAAGACAGAGCATAAGCTATTTTAGAACTTGTGTTAATTTATTTTTGGACGTTACTGAAATATGTTAGACTGTCATCTGCTAAGATGAGTCCAAACGTTGACACACAGACTGTAAAATGCAATATAATTTGGGCACTACATGGAAAAATCAAATGAATAAAAGTTTTATTTGACATTCATAGTCGAAGAGCACATGAGAACTCTTTATGATGTGACTAGCCAGAAAGGTCAGAAGTTGAAGAAATAGTGAAAAAATGATTTCTAATAATTTTTGTAGAATGTGCTCATGGCTTTTCTACCTGGTGGCTGTAATCTCATCGAAGGAAAAGTTGAAGAGCTCACAGTGCTGCTGTTACGGGCTGTGGTTTTCAAAATTCCAGGACGCCTCTCCACGGAGGAATTTGCTTTGGCGTGTAGGTCGTTCTTGCTACAAAAGCTTTTTAAATGAAGGTGGCTATTCATGTCAGATTCTCTCCATCTTGTGTTCTTTGATAGCGTATCCCAGACGGTCTCCAATATTTAAATATTTTTTTCAGATCCTGGTTTTCAAGGAGGGGATATTTGGCCCCCCGAAGAACACTTTTTGGCGATGTGTGGAGACATTTTGAGTTGTCGCCATTAGGGTGGGAGTTGAGGGGAGACATTGGCATCAAGAATATTTAACTCCCGCAGTGCACACGGGTGCAGCCCCAGAGAACTATCCAGCCTCAGAGGTCAGCGGTTCTGAGACTAATAAAACACGGGCCTCAGCATGAGGGAGTCCACAGAGACACTTGTTATCCACATCTGTGTAGCTATGGATCCATCCATCCATTCTCCTTCCATCTCTCTATCTGCCAACTGTCCACCTGCCTATGCATCTATCATCTCTCTGTTCCCAACTATATCCATTATTTATCTATGTCTATCATCCATTGATGGATGATAGACATAGATATCACCTACTTACCTATTATCTTATTTGTATCCATCCATCCATCTTCTATCTATATTTATCATGTGTCTTTCTTCTGTCATCTGTTATCTGTTTATCTGTGCATCTATGTCTTGGCCAACCATCTATTCATGCATTTATCATCTATCCAATCATCAGTTATCTATATCTATCAATCATCTATCTATCCACCTATCATCTGTCTCTCTATAATCTATCTTTCACCCATCTATCCATAAATGTATCATCTATGTTTCAACTCTCTATAATCTATCTATCCATCTATGTGCTGTCTCTCACCCTATCCATCTATCCATCCACCTATCATCTATCTATCCATCTCTCTGCTGTCTCTCACCCTATCCATCCACCTATCATCTATCTATCCATCCATCATCAATCTAGACATCTATGCATCCATCCAGCATCTACCTATCCATCTATTATCTATCTTTCATCTATCTATCCATCTATCAACTATTCATCCATCTACCCATTATAGATGGGTAGATATATATCATGTGTATCATCTGTCTACCCATCTATAATCTATCTATGTATCTTCGACCTATCCGTCTATCATCTATATATCCATCTATCAATCTATCCATCCATCATCTATCTTTCATCTATCATCTATCCATCATCTATTTATCATCTATCTAACCATCTCTCTCTCCATGATGTGTCTATCAATCTATCTATTATCTCTCTATCTTACACCTGTCCCTCTATCATCTGTATATCAATCTATCTTCCATGTATCCATTTATCAATCTACCATCTCTGTACATTCTTTTCTCTCCCTATCCATCCATCCATCATCTGGGGCTCTGTTCTGCAACTGAGAATCATTTCACCTGCAGAGCACAGCTGTCGATGTCTTCAGAAATTGGCATCAAGAATATTTAACCCCCACAGTGCGCACAGAGGCCGCCCCAGAGAACTATCCAGCCTCAGAGGTCAGCGGTACTGAGACTAATAAAACATGGGCCTCAGCATGAGGGAGTCCACCTAGCCATTTGTTATCTACGTCTGTCTAGCTATGGATCCATCCATCCATTATCCCTCCATCTCTCTATCTGCCAACTGTCCACCTGCTTATGCATCTATCATCTCTCTGTTCCCGACTATATCCATTATTTATCTATGTCTATCATCCATCAATCTATCACCTACTTGCCTATAATCCTATTTGTATCCATCCATCCATCTCTATCTATATTTATCATGTGTCTTTCTTCTGTCATCTGTTATCTATTTATCTGTGCATCTATGTATTGGTCAACTATCTAGTCATCCATTTATCATCTATCCAATCATCAATGATCTATATCTATCAATCATCTATCTATCCACCTATCATCTGTCTCTCTATAATCTATCTTTCATCTATCTATCCATGTATCTATTACCTATCTTTCAACTCTCTATCGTCTATTTATCCATCAATCTGCTGTCTATCACCCTATCCATCTATCAATCCATCTATCATCTATATCTATCCATCATCTATATCTATCCATCTATCATCAAACTAGACATTTATCCATCCATCCATCATCTACCTATCCACCTATTATCTATCTTTCATCTATCTATCCATCCATCTACCCATTATAGATGGGTAGATAAGTGTCATCTAGCTACCCATCTATAATCTATCTATCTATCTATCTATCTATCTTATATCTGTCTATCATCTATGTATCCATCTATCAATCTATCCACCCATCCATCCATCATCTATCTTTCTTCTATTATCTATCCATCTATCTAATCACCATCTAGTGAATCACCTATCTACCCATTGATCTCTCTATGATGTGTCTATCAATCTATCTATTATCTGTCTATCTTACACCTATCCATCTATCATCTGGATATCAATCTATCATCTTTCTATCCATTTATCAGTCTATCATCTCTGGACACTTATTTCTCTCCCTATCCACCCATTCATCATGTGAGACTCTGTTCTGCAATTGAGAGTCATCTCACCTGCAGAGCACAGCTGTCGATGTCATTTTTCCCTGTTCCCACCAGGGAGAGGATTCACCAGTTTAATGTGGCAGGTGGATTCCAGGGATGCTGGTCAACAGCTCGCAGTGCACAGGACACCCCACCACAGAGAGTCCTCCAGCCCCAAAGGTCAGCAGTGTCGAGGCTGAGATAGCCTCCTCTAGGGATAGAATTGGACGATTAAGGACATGTGTGTCTTTGTATCACTAACGGCTTTCCTCCAAGTATTCCCTTCGGAATACTGACTGTTTTTATGCAAAGAATGTGGAGGAAACTGAAGCAGCAGCAAGGCAGGTATCCCGCTGTAAGGAAGACCCCCACAAAAGCCCCCAAACTACCTGTGCACCTTAGCCAGGTAACCGTATTGGCAGATCTAGGGATAAAGTGTAGAATCTAATAAGTCTAACTTTTTCCTTTTATGAGGCTCGTACAAATATGAACCAGGAATAATTTTATAAGTGTGAAAGCAACTGAGAGAAATGATACAAAACCCTCATTTCTGGTTAGTTTCATATATTTTAATAGAATTGTAAAGGCCACATAATAATGACCAAAGTAAGTTTTTAGGGCAGCTTGAATGTACACGTGATTTAGTAGCTTTTCATTCTGGACTATATCTAAGGCTTATTTGCATCATTATAAATACTATAATATTTACAATGCAAAACATTATAACATGTAGATATTATAATCTTTTCTATTTAAATAGTTATTTGAAATATTTTGAGAGCCAACCACATCTCTCAAATATATATATATATTTTTTTTCCACTTTGTTGCTCTTGGTAGAGTGCCATGGTGTCACAGCTCACTGCAACCTCCAGCTCTTGGCCTTAGGTGATTTTCTTGCCTCAGACTTCTGAGTAGCTGGGCAGTTGTCTTTGTTGTTGAGCAGCCCCAGACTGGGTTCAAACCTGCGATCCTGGGTATACATGGCTGGTGCCATAACCACTGTGCTATGGCACCGAGTCTTAGTTTTCATGGCTTATAGGTTCAGGAATTTACAGAAGAACCTGAACTTTGAACCATCAAGCTAGATCTTAATTTCCTATTTCTATTTTCTTACACTTAGCCTCATTTCTCTGGGCCCTCACATTTTATTCCTTTTTATCTTCATGGAAGGTTGGCTTTGTTTTCCACTTTTTAAAAATATCCTTTAAAGCCATCCTCATTCTGGGCTGTGAATATAGTAGTCATTTTTGAAATTGAGCCGGGGGTTATGGAGCTGGCCACATATACCCAGGATGCTGGGTTTGAACCTGGCCTGGGCTTGCTAAACAACAATGACAACTGCAACAAAAAAATAGTCAGGCATTGTGGTGCGCACCTGTAGTCCCAGCTACTCGGGAGGCTGAGGCAAGAAAATCGCTTAAGCCCAAGAGTTTGAGGTTGCTGTGAGCTGTGATGCCACAGCACTCTATCGAGGGTGACATAGTGAAACTCTGGAAACAGCCCAAGTGCCCATTGACCCATGAATGGATTAACAAATTGCGGTATATGGGTGTAGCATGGAATACTATGTAGCCATAAAAAAGGATGGAGACTTCACATCTTTTATATTTACCTGGATAGAGCTGGAACATATTTTTCTTAGCAAAG
This sequence comes from Arctocebus calabarensis, assembly GCA_963573935.1. Taxonomy (NCBI): domain Eukaryota; kingdom Metazoa; phylum Chordata; class Mammalia; order Primates; family Lorisidae; genus Arctocebus; species Arctocebus calabarensis. Next base: position 9,588 of record CAUYON010075844.1, read on the forward strand.
TATCTCAAGAATGGGGGGGAAAGTATCCAATGTATTCGATACTACTGTGAAATCAATATATAATCACCTACACATTCATAGGCATGGTAAAACATAACTATAGTCCAGAAAGTGGAAGGGAAGAGGACAGAGAAGGGGGGGGAGGCGGGAGGAGGGAGGGTATTTGGGGGGACCTCCCCTAATGTGCATGATGCAATGGCACATTTGAAAACTATTAAGAAAAGAGCATAACTGTGATGGATGTGTTACTTAGTTCAAGGTAAACATTTCACATTGTATATCAATCAGTATGCTGAACCTCATAAATGCATCAATGTACACAGTTATGACTTAATTAAAAAATGCAAACAACAGAGTCAGCTTTGAAATAGGTCAGGGTTGGACATAGGCAATTCCACCAGCACAGTGTCCTTCCCCTTTGAAAAGAGAACACACAGGTGTGTCCAGAACGCACCTGTGTATTCCCGACTCCCAGCAGGCTCGCAAACGGGCTGGTCCCGCAGCCACCAGCTGCTAAGAGCTGAGTTGGCTGTTCCACAACCATTAGGAAGGAAAAGTCCCAAGTAGCTCCTAAAAAAGAAACACAACCTGCCCTGGCAATGGCACTCCAGCCCAGCAGTTGTAAAACAAAAACAGCTCCCGAAAGCTGGACCAATATCCTGTTGATGGACAAATTTACAGAGTCCAGGCACGAAAACACAAAATCATGCTCACGTAATGAAAGAACATTAATAAATGTACTATAAAAAAAGAAACCAAGTATGAGCTAGGCAGCTCTATGTGCCCCGTTCAACATCGCAAATGGAAAAAAGAAATTCGATCTTTTAATTTGCACGTTGTGACAAAGAAAGCAACACGTTTCTTCTCGAATCTAACATGGTGGTCAGTCCCTCGTGAAATCACCAGTATTGACTCCCAATTTATTGTGAAAAAGCAAAAAGATGCAAACTACGTTTTCTATTTAAAAAAATGTCTTTCGAACACGAGAGCACATCATGGATTCAACCTTGTAGGTCTCTATTATTATCAAAAAACATTGAACGCAAACAGGGCCGCACACTAATACTACTGACAACTTCTTATTTGATACCACCAATTCTACACTGTTAATATCGTAAAGTTGGTATTCCCTTATTTTATTTTTAGGTATATACCTGTTTGAGTGTGTGGGAGTCCCCAGAAAGTTCTGTAAAATAGGCCCAATATCCTTCCCCTTGTGGCCACAGGTAGGGCTTCAAAAACACCAGAAACCTTGTTTATCTCATGACGCACTTGAACCCACAGGAAAATGTCTGTGACGCTTAAATTATGTTGATCAAAAAAAGAAAAAAATATATATATATATATACTTATTGCACTTTGAAGTTCTCTGGACAATAATTTAATTAACAATCTTTAAAATGTTTCATGGCACAGCTAAGAAAATCACTGGGCTTTAAAGGATTTCTTGTTAAGCCCTGATTATTTTTAAGATTATGTGCTGCGAGAAGCAGAAATTGGCCACGTTCGATCTCACCATCAGCTACGTTCCTTAAAAAAAGGTTTAGGATGGGGTCAAGTGCAAAAGAGAAAGAAAGCAAAAAAAAAAAGGAAAGAAAAGGGGGAGTGGCTGTGGTTCAAAGGAGTAGGGTGGAGGTAGCGGGTTCAAACCCAGCCCCGGCCAAAATCTGCAAAAAGAAAGAAAAAGAGAAAGAGAAAAGAAAAAGAAAAACACACGCACCAAGAAAAACCAGCTAAACTTCCCTCCACAATGAAATGCAGAAATGGCTAGTTCTGGGGCATAAGTTGGGTTTTACAAATAATGGATGCTTTCCTTCTTGCCAACATCAGCTATTTCCCAGGCTTTGGGCCATTATTCATCAGTTTCATAAAAATAAGCACCATATAAAGTAACCGCCAGCCCTCGAATCTCCATGGACCAAACGGCCTTTGTTCCTCCTCCACTAGTCTCAGAGTGACATCACTTGTTTTAAACTTTGCCTTTTGTAGATTCTTTCCCTCCATTTCCCAACACGCCCCTATTCAACGGCCTCCAAACAAAGCGATGCATTACCAAGAATTGTTTCTGGGCCATTAGGTTTTCCGAGACATTGCCCCCACGGGGACCGTGAAAGCTGAAATTGTAGCCGGCTAAGAGCTGGACATGTCTAAGCCAGATACAAAAGCACGGATCCGTTCTCTGTGTCGTTCTTGGGAACAACAACCAAAAAAAATCAAGAAAAATGTTTTGGAATAAAAGGCAGAGAGTCAGGTGCGCAGGCTTCTCTAATCTTGAATTTTTGGATCAAGGAGCAAACTTTGAGGGTAGAACCTGGGGCTGGGTGTGGAGAGTTAGTTGCTATTTAATGGATGTAAAAGTTTTATTCATGTAAGAGGTATAATTTTTATAGCTGAGCTGCATGATGAATAGCTCTGTACTGCATACTAAAAAAATTGTTAGAGCTCGGCACCCGTAGCTCAGTGGCTAAGGCGTCAGCCACAACACTGCAATTGGAGGGTTTGAACTCAGCCTGACAAACAACAATGACAGCTACCAAAATAATAATAATAAAAAAATTGTTACATGGGTTGCTCTCAGGTTATGTTTTTTAATCACTTTCTTTGATGGTTTGTATTTATGTATTTAAATACTTACTTATTTAATTTCAGTTTAGTAGAAGGGTACAGATGAATAGGTTTCCATGGTTTCCATGGGTAAAGTACAAGTTCTAGTTCAACCCCTCACCCAGGAGCTGTGCCACGCACCCCGGACGCTGTGTCCATCAGCTGACAGCTCCACAACCCCCCTTCCTCCACTTCTCTCTCCCGCCCCCCACCAGCTTGAGTTTAATGGAGTTTTTCTCTCACGTGAGTATTTGCTTATCTGCTTCTTATTAGGATTGAGGACGTTAGATTCTTGCTTTTCCATTCTTGAGATGCTTTACAAAGGAGAATGTGTCCCAGCTCCATCCAGGTTCATACAAAAAATGTCACATCTCCATCTTTTTTTTTTTTTGAGATAGAGCCTCAAGCTGTCACCCTGGGTAGAGTGCTGTGGCACCACAGCTCACAGCAACCTCCAATTCCTGGGCTCAAGCGAGTCTCCTGCCTCCGCCTCCCAAGTAGCTGGGACTACAGGCGCCCACCGCAACGCCCCGCCATTTTTTGGTTGCAGCCGTCATTGTTGTTTGGCGGGCTCCGGGCTGGATTCGAACCCGCCAGCTTAGGTGTACATGGCTGGCGCCTTAGCCTGTTGAGCGACAGGCGCCTAGCCAAGTCTCCATCTTTTTTTGTGGCTGAATAGTATTGCATGGCATACACAGACCACGGCTTGTTAATCCATTCCTGGGTGGATGGACAGTTGGGTTGATTCCACATCTTGGTGACTGTGACTTGAGCTTCGATCAACAATCTAGCAAATGAGCTGTGAAGCCATGGCACTCTACCGAGGGCAGCAAAGTGAGATTCTATCGCTAAAAAAAAAAAAAAAATGAATTTTTTTTTTTCTGGGTAGATGCCTAGTAATGGGATTGTGGGATGCAATGGAAGGTCTAATTCTAGCTCTTTGAGGATTCTCTGGCCTTCTTTGCAATGAGGCTGTATTAGTTTACGATCCCACCATCAGTATGGAAGTGTTCCCTTTTCTCCACACCCTCACACCCTCACCAGTATCTGCAGCTTCGGGATGTTATATCACAGGTTTTAAAACTGGCTCAGTTGTCACTTGGCACATGTAGGAAATGGTCTCTCGCAGGGGACATTCTGCAGGCAACGTACCGTTAAAATAAATTTGCAACCAATGAATGCATCAAGACAACGTGGTATCCAGACACGGGGGAATACTACCAGGCCATAAAAAGGCTGAAATCTTGTCATTCACAGCAACATGCATGGAACAGGTGGGCAGAATTTAAATGAAGGACAGACAGTGAAAGTTACACACTGCATATACTCTGGACACGTGGCAGCTAAAAAAAAATAAATCTTGAAGGCAAAAAAAAAAATAGGACAGAGGATATAAAAGTCTGACAATACTACGTACTATAAGAGCAGAGGGAGATATTTATTAAAAAGGGCAAAGTTATATACAATGAATATACTATATATATGCTTTTTGTTTCTTTTGACACAGAGTCTGTGCCCTGGGTAGAGTGCCGTGGCATCACAGCTCACAGCAACCTCCAACTCCTGGGCTTAAGCGATTCTCTTGCCTCAGCTTCCCAAGTAGCTGGGACCACAGGCGCCCAGCACAAAGCCTGGCTATTTTTTTGTTGCAGTTGTCATTGTTGTTTAGCTGACCCAGCATGGGTTCAAACCTGCCAACCTGGGTGTATGTGGCCGACACTATGCTATGGGGCACTGAGCCTCAAGTGACATTTCACTTCTGCAATTACAAGAGGTGCTTCAATATGACTTTTTGGTAATCAGTATATACTGTGAGTAGTACCATTTTAATAGCTTTTTCTTTTTGTAAAATGTCTACCCCATTTTGTGGGGACCCTCTGTGTTGTATATATATATTCGTGTACATTAGAATGAGTTTGGTCACAAGTAAACTGGCTTGTTTTGGACCCTCCACAGTGTCACATTCCATCATGAAACGTCAAAAATTACAAATTATCAGTTGATTTACTTGACGAAGGCAGAAGTTTTCAACAAGCTGCGAAGGTAACATAGGAGACCTGGGTGTCAAGCTGTGTGAGTGAATGTAAGCAATAAACTATTTATTTATTTACGATGATGAGGGTGTGCATTTTTTTTGTAGAGACAGAGTCTCACTTTATCGCCCTCTGTAGAGTGCTGTTGCATCACAGCTCACAGCAACCTCCAACTCCTGGGCTTAGGCGATTCTCTTGCCTCAGCCTCCCGAGTAGCTGGGAGTACAGGTGCCCACCACAACGCCCGGCTATTTTTCTGTTTTGCAGTTCAGCCGAGGCCAGGTTTGAACCCACCACCTTCAGAATATGGGCCCGGCGCCCTACTCGATGAGCCACAGGTGCTGCTCGAGGGTGTGCATTTTTAATGCAATCTGCAAAGTCAACGTTACACACCCCACTGGGAATCCCCCAATGCTGCTCCCATCTGGCCCTCCAAAAAAATCTGGTCAATAAAACGTTATTGGAACGCCACCATTTGCATTCTCTACATATCGTCTACAATGGCGTTTTTGTATTTTATGAAAGCGGAGACCATGCATCCTGCAAAGCCAGAGATATTCTCTGTCTGGTCCTGTCCAGAACACAATGGCCAACTCCTGGAGTAGATGAGAGCAAGAAAAGGTACAGACTTCTTAAAAGATACAAAGTTTTATTAAACAAACCTGGAATCAATAGTATTATTACATAAATTAGACAGCAGTAAAATTTTCCTAGAGTGTATATATGTACAGATCACAGTGATTTCCATTGTGCAATGAATTGACAGGATTAGAAAAGGCTTTTGTGTAGTACTGCTTTCCCCAATGACAAGACCCACAAAGGCACTAAGAAAAAAATTAAAATAAAATAAAATAAAGCCCACTGTGCAGAGCTGGAAACCGATCTCAGAAGACAAACACACAACAAATAACTTTTACTTAACAGACTTGCGCACTGCAAAAGATAAAATCGAGGCTCAAAAGGAACTTCTCAACACACAAATAATTGATAGAAAACCATTCAAACCTCAACCCTTTGGTTGAGGAAGGTCTGTTTGGTAGGAGGCAAGGCCAGATTGAAATGGTACAACTGGTGAAAACATACCCATCCGTCTTCAAGGAGACACACAAGCTCCTAGGCATTCATGCCCAAGGAACTATTCAAAGGCATCATCGAGACACCTGCTCTTTGCTCTTCCTGTTTCTGTTGCGGGAAGCACGGCAGCTCATGTTGCACCAAATAGAGACCCTTCTTGGCCTCTGTCAGCAACAAGGAAAGGAACAGTGCCTAAGGCTCATTGAAAGCACACAGAATGCGAGCTGGGTAGATTCAACGGGGAGAGAAAGAGCATCACAGTTCAAATCTCTGCAGCTGGAGCAACTAGGGCTATGAGGATTGTGCTAAGGCGATGCAAACTCAAGAGGCTGGAAATAATAAAACCCAACCAAGTTATGGTCTCCCCCTTGGCTACCCTAGTCACGGCAGCAACAACTTTGACATTCCTGTGCGATGTTTGTGCAGACTAAAGAGCTAAGAACCCACAGACATGTGCTTTGTGAGGTGTCTTTCTTTAACAGTGTTAAGCCACAGTTTCACAGTTAAAGTGGTCCCAAAACCTAGAGGCAACGTGGGTCAAACATAGGGATGTCTAATGCATTCCAATCCATGCATTCAACTGTTTAGGCTCGACTGGTAATTCTTTTATCGAGTAGGGATTTAATTTAAGTATTGATGGACAGAAGGAAAGACAGCACAGTGGCAAAAATTTACTGACAAGTGCAGATGGTCCGTGAACACGGATGGAGCGTGAGGTCTTCTGGGACTTTCAAAGTGTGGACTGCACAATCCCACTCTCATGCTGGGGGTTCTTACTAGTGACAGCAAAAATCTTGACTTAGACGCCATATGGCCCAGGGGATAAAGAGCAAACTTGATGGAGATGTTACAACTGGTGAAAACACATCCACCCCCCCCCTTTCAGGAGACAGACACAAGGGCACTCGCGGCCATGAACATGGTTATGCTGTGCAGAATTTATGCACGTTTATGTTCTCAAGGAATTGACAAACAAATGCAAATCTATGCTTAGAAATCCTGTACAATCACCAGCTGTGATTTTATTTCCTTTCTGGGTTGGCCAATTCCTATCGAAGCAGGCTGGCGGCATTCCCCATTTGGAATGCCCTTCTTCTTGTTGTGCTATAGGCATTTCCTAGAGATATTTCTTCTACAGTATTTCCCATTTCAGAAAATATCGCCAACTCAGAAAATTGCATGAAATAAAATAAATCTACAATTTATTTTTCAAATTCGAATTTTGTAATTCTCCCCCACTCCCCCCAACATCCCACATGGTGATTGCTCTTTGAAGTATTTTTAAGTGATATCATAGTGATTGTTCCAGGTTGAGGATTCATTGTGATTAAACCAGTCTTTCCATATAACACCAGGCTGTTGAATTTATGGTTGCGTTCTGGACAGTTAACAGGTAGCCTCTGCCACCTGAGATGTTGCAATCTTCACAATAGTGGAAATTGGGATTAACTCTATTATGTTTTCTTGGAGTTCCTTTTCATTTGCTTTGCATGCCTGGAGACTGATGATTATGTCCACAAAGGATACGCGAATCAAGGCTTTCATACATTTGATTTTCCTGCACACGTCTAAATTAAGGCAATGCCTTACAGGCTTTCTTGATGTTAATTTTTCATCTCAATATTAAATCTTGGATAATAAAAACAAAAGCTAAACGTAGTCATGTGGGCTAGTGTGTCTATGTACAATTTATTATATTCAAACAAGGTGTTTCATTTAGTTGTTTCTTTTTCCTTTTAAGCAGAAGGCTCAATAATAATTTATTTTTATTTTCAGAGGACGTGAGGCTTATTACGCTTTATTTTCCAGCTGTGTATATTGGTGCACAATTTTACCTTCAAACATTCAAACAGCAAAACATTTCCAAAATCAGATGCTGTATTTGTAGCCAGTTTTGGTGGACAACTTTTAATGCAAACAGCACGGTGATGGAGATGTGTGCGGGGAAAATACGGTTCTGCAGAAACACTTCCAAGGCTCACCACCTGCACTTTCTAACCACTCTCGCCTACTAAGCTGAATGCTACATGAAGAAAAGGTCACTTATGATAAGCGGAGGAAGACAGATGCTTTGTTTCTCTCATTTTAGTCTTTTAAAGATGCAAGATGTCTTCACTCCACCTTCAAATGCACAAAGCCATTCACTCTTCTTTTTGGAGGGTGAACTTTGGCCACATCTGGCAGGCAGGTGTGCTTCCTTTAACATGTTGCAATTCTGCGGGGCCGAGGCCCGCGACGAGATATCCAAGAGGCATCAGCAGTGCCACGTTCGAGCTGAGTCACAGTGGACAGAGAAAGTGCAGCCTATTTAAATGTTCACAGACACGTTTAGAATCAGAAAGGCAAGGCAAAAGTTATGTACAATCCAGACCCGGGGGAGGACCCTGTAATAATCCGTGTCTAAGATGCTTTGCAGCAAACATTTACATTTTCAGGGGATTTTCCCAATCAACCACCAAGAAAAAAAAAAAATCTCACCCACCCATTAGTCTCACAAGCAAGAAGGATTTTCAAGAAGAGAATATTGGATGGATGTATGGAAGAAATGAAACAGGTCAGGAGCAAGTGAAGGTTATTTTGCTTCTGGGACATGTTCACACCATACAGATCGTTTGTTTTTTTTTTTTGGTTTTCTCTAAAACTAAAGACAAAAGAAAATCTTTGCGCAAACGCTCTCCTTTGCCGCTGGGCCAATATGAGAAGTTATTTCTTGGTTGGGAGCACAGACTCATTCTGGGGGGCTGAGGTGGGAGGATCCACTTGAAGTCAGGAGTTCAAGGGGAGCCTGAGCAAGATAGAAAAAAAAATAGAAAACTAGAAAAAATGGCCAGGCATGGTGGCATGTGCCTCCAAGCCTGCCTACTCGGTAGACAGAGGCAGCCGGATCCTTTGAGGCCCAAGATAGAGACCAGCCTGAGCAATAGTAAGACCCTGTCTCTCCAAAAGAATAAAATAAAATTTAGCTGAGTGTGTCGGTGGGCACCTGTAGTCTCAGCTACTTGGGAAGCTGAGACAGGAGGATTTCTGAAGCCCCCAAATTTGAGGTTGCTGTGAGCCATGATGATATCGCTGTACTCTCCTGGGGTGACAGAGTAAGAGTCTGCCAAAAAAAATAAGAATAAATAAAAAACAAAATAAATAAGTTATTGGTGAGCTTTCGGACATGCCTTTGTTCAACAGGCCTTCAATTAGGTAGTCATTACCCTGCACAAAATGAAATCTGTGAATGTAACACAACATTTCTTGGGGATAGTACATTCCTTGAACAACTTCAATGCTCCTGGCAATTCATGGAATAAAACCACTTCCATCGCTTCTTCCCTTTTTTTGTTCTTTCAAAGTCTCAAGTTAGCAGGTAGGAAACTTTAAAGATATTACATGGACAGCTCCAAACGGCATCTTCTTCCTCCCAAGTGTAACACACGTAAGAGATAATAAAAACAAATAAAAAAATGCATACAACACATCTTTTGATTTTTGTCCCCCAAAGAACAGATTTTTGGAGGAAAAAAAATTGAAACATAAAACCAATCATAGACTCTGCAAAGGACGAACATTTACATCATTGCACGATTTCTGTGCCCCCTGCGATCTTTGCTTCTTGATGGACGCACACACATGCACACACACACACACATACACACACTCACACACAGGTTTTGCGATTATAACCACACAAGTCTAGCTCAAACTTAAAAAGTTTGGTCTATGGAAAAAACTGAGAGATTGCAATAGGAAAACACACACTAAAAGATAAGATAAAAATCTACCAGCAAACAGTTTTCAAAACTCCCAGCAGTGCAATAGATTTTCCAGTTGCTAAGATAATGCCAGGTCCGTGAACTTCAAAGGTTTTCTCCAGTGAGTTTCAGACACGTCCGGACGATGTGCGTGTGTATGAACGAGGGAATGTCTTTATCAAGCAACGTTTCTTCTCGTCTGCACAGTGAATTTCTTCATCCTGAGCAAACTCCCATCTTCCTGATTCTAATAGAAAATGAAGACCAAGGATGAGGTTAGTTCATAATCATTTCCTCTTAATAAGCAACAACCACAACAAAAACTTTCCTTTGCAATTCTTTCTGCAAAGATCTTCAAACCCAAATTCTAACGGGGGAATAGCGGTTGTCTTATAAAAAGAAACGGAAGGGTATTTTAAAGGCACGTTTTTGAATGTCGCATAATAGCCTTAACCCTAAGTAGATGAATTTATTCAAGAACAGGTGATGAAACTGAAATGAAACCCCTATTTAGAGACCCTTACAGAAAAGCAGAAAATATTTTATTGCATTGGGTCCGCAAGTTACTTCTACTGAGTGAGTGAAACAGATTAAAACACCATCGTCTCTTGTTTTTATTAGATGAGAACAAATTTCAAATTTAAGTAAATGCTAAGCAATGTGATCATGAAACAATCTCTTGATTCCCAAAGATTGATCAATAATTTCATCCCATGGCACCCCCAAAAGTACAAAGTGCCCCTAAAGTTGCCACACATAGGGAAAAATGTGTACCTTTATGTACAAAATATTCACTGTGAAATTTACCAAAGGGCTAGCCAACCTGGAGGGAATATTTTGTAAATATCATGTAAGGAATATCTCCTTAAATAAAGGTACATTTAGCTACAATTTCCCATTTTCCTCCTGTGTGGAGACTTTCAGGATCCCCTATATAATTGAACATGATTCCACCTGGAAAAAATTTCTATCTACACAGAATTTCCTGAGAATTTATACTCCATCCACATTTGGAAAGGTTATTACTGTTTGTGGAGTGCCCTTATCACATAGCTCCGACAAAAAACCAACACAGGGAAAGGCTCTTTGTGTAAGTAAATTTCATCATTTATGGATCTTTATTAGGGAAAGGCCTTATTCTCGTTGCTTATCAATTAAAGGTCCTTCATTCTAGAACAAATCAAGACTTTTCATGACTTTAAACATTTCTTACATAGACATATTCCTAAAATATTATGGGAAATCAGACAAAATGTTAAGCCATGGAGTAGACCCGGAAAATGATGATGAGAAAAAAGTGAACAGCTTCAGGAAACATCTTATGAGGGCCGGGACTGGGTTTGAACCCACCACCTCCAGCACATGGGGGCAGCACCCTACTCCTTTGAGCCACAGGAGCCACCCAGGTTTGTGTCCTTTTTTTTTTTTTGTAGAGACAGAGTCTCACATTATCACCCTCTGTAGAGTGCTGTTACATCACAGCTCACAGCAACTTCCAACCCTTGGGCTCAGGCGATTCTCTTGCCTCAGCCTCCCAGGTAGCTGGGACTACAGGTGCCCGCCACAACGCCTGGCTATTTTTTGTTGCAGTTTGGCTGGGGCCGGGTTTGAACCCACCACCCTCAGTATATGGGGCCGGCGCCCTGCCCACTGAGCCACAGGCGCTGCCCTGATTTTTTTCTATTTTTAATAGAGGATTCTACTTCTCTCCAACTCCTGAGCTCAACTGATCCACCCACCTTGGCCTCCCAAACAGGTGTGAGCCACCACACACAAGCTCATTTTTTTTTTAAAACAAAACGGAACCTGAAAATATTATTATTTTAGTGTTTCTGGCTAGAGTGCAATGGCACCATCACAGCTCAGTGCAACCGCAATTTCTTGGGCTCAAGTCATCCTTCCCCATTAACCTCCAGAGTAGCAGGGGCTACAAGTGCACAATTGCATGCTGTGTTAATTTTTCTATTTTTTTGCATAGGTGGGGTCTTGCTCTATTGCCCAGGCTGGTCTAGAACTCCTGGCCTCAAGGGCTCCTCCCACTCCGGCCCTCCAAAATCCTGGAAATACAGGAGCGAACCACTGTACCCCACTTTTGAAAATGCTTGGGAAGTGCCACGAGGAAGGTCAGCTATCATTTGGAAGAGGAAACAAAATTGGTGTTTCTGGAACCTTTACACACACCCAAATCCCGCAGGCGTTTCAGTTCGACATATAGGTTGTGGCCCAAAGATTTATTATGCAGACTTGGGCAGAATTCCACTGGGCCCTGCTCTGTTGTGATGTGTGCACAGATGAGGTTAGCACCATGCAGTTATCCCAAGATTAACCTTATTTGGCAATTCATAAAAAGTAAAGCTGTAGGCCAGGCGTGGTGGCTCTATCTGTAACCCCAGCACTCTGGGAGGCCAAGGCAGGTGGATTTGGATTGCCTGAGCTCAGGAGTTCAAGACCAGCCAGAACAAGAGCGAGATCCTGTCTACTAAAATCAGACAAAATAGCTGGGCACTGTGGTGCACACACCTGTAGTCCCAGCTACTGGGGAGGCTGAGGCAGGAGGATTGCTTGAGCCCAGGAGTTGGAGGTTGCTGTGAGCTGTGATGCCAGGGCACTCTACCCAGGGCGACAGCTTGAGGCTCTGTCTCAAAAAAAAGAAAGTTTGAACTTGCTGTGAGCTATGACGACGCCACAGCACTCTACCCAGGGAGATAGAATGAAACTGTGTCTCAAAATAAATAAGTAAAAAAATAAAGATGTACCTTCCAAGGAGAGTTCCTTTCCTCAGAAATTCTTGAAGATTTCTAAGTCTTTCTCTGGCACAGGAGGGGCGGTGTCCCACTCATTCTCGGGGTAGGTTTCGAAGTTGGAAGTGTCCCCGTCACTGGATATCTTGGGTACAATCGGAGGCTGTAGGGACCAGCAGACAGACAGAGCCCAGCTTAGAAAACACGCCTGGCTGGGGGCAGGAACAGCCCTTTGCTTCTGTCTCCTTGCGGAAGCATAGAAACGATTCGCAAAAGCCCAGCGCTGTGTGCTCTTCATTTGTGAACACAGAAAGCTTGGGATTATAACAGGTGAATGACCAGAATGGCCGGGAACCCAGGGCGTGTGTCTCTTCTGGTCCACAGCCCTGGTCTCAACCTTCCTAACGCCGCAACCCTTTAATACAGTGCGAAGGGGCCGTGACCCACAGGTTGGGAACTGCTGTTCTAGAATGGGAACCATCCAGACCACTATGGAAATGCAGATTCCCAGGCCTGGCTACGTCTGGGAGAGTCTGACACAGCTGATTCGGTGACCAGGCTTTGGAAAGTTCCAGTGAAAGGGAGCGTGTTGCAGACCCAGTGCAACCTTCTGGTGTGAAGCAGTAAGAAAAAGGCATCGAGATTTGGAGAAGGGTCAGAATTTTTTTTTTCCCCACAAAGGGGCAATCGTTAAATATTTTCATTTGTACAGATCACATGACTTCTGTGGCAGCCAATCCACTCTGACACTGAACCATGAAGGTGGCTGCTGATAACACGTGGGTCATTTTGAAAGTTTTGAGATGCACGCACACATGGGCCGGGTACGGCGGCTCACACCTGTAATGCCAGCACTATGGGAGGCTGAGGCAGGTGGATCACCTGAGCTCAGGAATTTGAGACCAGCCTGAACAACAAGGAGACCCCCATCTTTACTAAAAATAGAAAAACTAGCTGGATGTGGTGGTGGGCACTTTCCAGTTACTCAGGAAGCTGAGGCAGGAGGAGTGCTAGAGCTCAGAAGTTTGAGGTTGCTGTGATCTGGGGTGATGCCACGGCACTGTAGCCTGGGTAACAGAATGCGACTTGGTCCCCAAAAACAAACTAAAAAGAAAAGAATACTACGTATTTCTCTTAGGTTCTGAATAAACGCAGAGGAAATGAAAATACGTCTCTCCATATGGACTTAATGATGCATTAAGAAACTTAATTGCATCAAGAAACTCTGGAAGGACATACAGAAAAATCCAATAAGAGGCATTTACCTGCAAGTGGCTTGGAAGGAGTAAGGGTGAGACTTGGCAGTGTATATCTTTTAATACTGACTTGGTTTCCGACCAAAGTAAATATCTAGCCTGTTCAATAGCTTTTATGAGCAAAATGGCATTTAGTCCGATAAAAGATTGAAAAGTTAAAATTGTGCACAAAATGAAACCTGTTGTCTAGGGTGTGACCACAGGGGCTCTGCTAGGTCTGGGGCCAGAATTAGCAATCAGCATTTCTAAGGCTTTCCCTTCCTTGAATCTAAAGTGGAAAGTCGAGGACGCTGCCTTGCACCATTTCTACCAAAAACACAGGTAGTTCAGGGCAATTCCCAGTAGCCAAGTGTCTGTCACGGGAATCTGGCAAAGTGGAATGACTATTATTGGGGCATGAAAGAAAAATAACAATCGTCTCTTTTGCAGGAACACCGATGGAACTGGAGGTCATTATATTAAGTGGAATATGCCAGGCCATAGAAAGACACGTCCTCACTCTGATGTGAGAGCTAAAAAAAAAATGCGTCTAGCAGAGGTTGAGAAGGGAATGGTGGTTCCCATATGGTGAGAGCAGGAGAGAGAAGACAGAGGTTGGGAAACAACGAAAACATCGGAGAGAAGAAATACGTCCTGGTGTCTGACAGGACAGTCCGGGAGCCACAGTTCTAAGGGGAAGATTTCAAATGCTCCCAATGCAAAGAAATGATAAACGTTGGAGATGGCGGGTATCCTTAATACCTAAATGCATCATGATGCATTTTATGCATTTTATATTACGCACCTATCAAAATATCACACGGTGAATATGTCATCCCGTAAATATGCACAAATGTTAGGTACCAATTTATAGAGCCATGTTAGAAAATAGATGCGGTTGGACCACAAATGTTAGCAGGTTGGCTCTGAGACACACTCATTGAAGAGGGAAGCACATTTAAGAACCAGGAGATGACAGGCAGTACAAGCTAATTTGTCATTGTACCTTAAGTTTTCTCTGTGGGACGGCGTCCCAGTCTACACAGCGGAACCAGCGGTGTCGCTTGACGTCATTAGCGCCGTTCTACAAAAGAAAGAAACAGGTGTGTCCAGCAGGTGGGATTTCGACAGGCCAGACAAGACCCACATCACAGGGAATCTCTACGTTATTTCATACAGAACCAAACAACCAAACAAAAAGGAGGTGTTGCTGTATTTTGAGTAACCATCCTTGGATAGGAGTTGCTTGGGAAGCCTATAACATCAAGTCTGGGTTTTTTTGTTTGTTTTTTTCTTTTTTTTTTTGCTTCCCTTAGTGGAGAGAACAGCCCAGTCGGAAAGCTGACGTGTACGCTGCTCTGGCCCAAAGGCCGGAAGATAAACAAGATTCAGCCTCACAGCGTAAAACTGGACACGTGGTAATTTCTGAGTTTGTCTTGACAATTTTCTTCAGGATTTTATAAACGTTTGAAATGAGAGATTCCCAGGGAATGATGTAACTTGTGCAGGGTGACCCGGCAAAGTAAATACGGGACTGGGTATGAAAATGACACAAGTCCAGCCTAGACATGTGTAAGGATGACCGACCTGACCATCCAGTTAACATCATGCACTTGCGTGTCCCGACTTTAAACAACAGTTGGGGCTCCTGGGAGCATCTGTCTCAAGTGGTCAAGTGTGGAGCACACCCTTTCTTCCTTTTTATTACAGGAATAACTTTCTTTTTCTTTTTTTTTGAGACAGAGCCTCAAGCTGTCACCCTGGATAGAGTGCTGTGGCATCACAGCTCACAGCAACCTCCAATTCCTGGGCTCAAGCGAGTTCCTGCCTCCACTTCCCAAGCAGCTGGGACCACAGGTGCCTGCCCATTGGCCGGCCATTTTTTGGTTGCAGCCGTCATTGTTGTTTGGCGGGCCCGGGCTGGATTCGAACCCGCCAGCTCAGGTGTACGTGGCTGGTACCTTAGCCTGTTGAGCCACAGGCGCTGAGCCAGGTATAAGTTTCTTATCTAAGGCATGACTCAATAAAACTCCTTGAATAAAGTGTGCAGAAACAATTGAACGTATCAGCCTCAGGAGAGACTTTAGGAAGAAGACTCCAGTGGCAATTTCAACAACAAAAGTAAACAAATGGCACTTACACTGAAAAGCTTCTATACAGCTAAGGAGACAACAACCCAAGTAAATAGAAGGGGAGGATATTTGCCTATTATGAATCGGACCAAAGCTTCATAACTAGAATCTATAGAGAACTGAAATTAAGCAACAAAAAAGTAGTCAACAATCCCTCATACCACTGAAAAGAACCTTCTCTAAAGAAGACAGATGAATGGCTAACAAACATATGAAAAAATGCTCATTGTCCCGAATTATCAGAGAAATGCAAATCAAAACCACCCTGAGAGATCAGCTAACCCCAGTGAGAATGGCCCACATCACAAAATCAGAGCTGCAGCTGCTGGCGTGGATGTGGAGAGAAGGGAACTTCTACACTGCTGGTGGGACTGCAAACTGATACAACCTTTTTTGGAAGCAAATATGGAGAATCCTCAAAGATCTCAGGCTAAACCTCCCACTTGATCCTGCAATCCCATTACTGGGCATCTACCCAGAAGAAGAAAAATCCTGTTATCATAAGGACATTTGCACTAGGCTTTTTACCGCAGGCCAATTTACAATCGCCAAAATGTGGGAAAAGCCTACATGCCCACCAACCCAGGAATGGATTAACAAGCTGTGGCGTATGTATACCACGGAATACTACGCAGCATTAAAAAAGATGGAGACTTTACATCTTTTGTAGTAACCCGGATGGAGGTGGAACACATTTTTATTAGTAAAGCATCACAAGAATGGAGAAGCATGAGTTCAGTGTACTCAATTCTGATATGAGGACAATTGGAGAAATAGATGTGGACTTTGTGAAATCAGACCCAGTGGGTATGAATTTGGCATTGCACTTTTTTTTGGTAGAGACAGTCTCACTTTATCGCCCTCTGTAGAGTGCTGTGGCGTCACAGCTCACAGCAACCTCCAGCTGCTGGGCTTAGGCGATTCTCTTGCCTCAGCCTCCCGAGTAGCTGGGACCACAGGCGCCCGCCACTATGCTCAGCTATTTTTTTTGTTTTGCAGTTCAGCCGGGGCTGGGTTTGAACCCGTCACCCTTGGTATATAGGGCCGGCACCCTACTCCCTAAGGCACAGGCGCCGCCCGGCATTGCACTTTTAACATATGTGTCGCTTCCTATTTTTATAAGAGTTTAAATTTCATATCCTCAGAAAAGAAGACTGCCCGTGATCATATCTTGAAAAAGGGTAAAGTAAATTTTTTTGTGCATTCCTCCCGTAATCCTGATGTTTGGAATTTTTTTTGTCTTTTCTTCTTGGAAAACATTATTTTCCATCTATAGCTAAGTCAATCAGCAAATAGTTGCTGCTACTTGCTGTAAGTTAAGCTGTGAATGAAAACAAGACTGGATTTTTACCCTCAATTAGATGAAATTCTAGGTACTAAGAGATTATGTGTGTTTATACAGTTACATACATATTTATGTATGTACACACAGAAATACACTTTATATACTTAATATATATGGTACATGAATAGTAGTAAAATTCTAGCCTGGATCCTGTATGTGTGTGTATGTATACACATATGTAAGTCACATATACAATGTAAATAGTATGCATACAAAATAAACATGGAGGGTGACAGAAAATATATACAGGTTTTAAGAAAGTAAAACACTGTACGAAAATCGTAGCAGTCAAATCATATTTGACTTGTGCAATTATAAGAGATGCAAGATAGAAAATAACAAAATCATATTGGTATATATTGAGCATTAGAATTCTAATAGTTTTTCCTTTCTTAAAATGTGTATGAATTTTATTGACACCTCGTGAATATATTTTGCAGACACACTTTTTACACTGTTTATATGAAGTGTGTGTGTATATATATATGTATTTACACACTCAGTATTCAAACTAGAATTTAATGTACTGCACATACATAAGGTATATAAACTGTGTATGTATATATATAAGTATTTACACAGTATTCAAACTAGAATTTAATGTACTGCACATACATATGGTATATAAACTGTGTGTGTGTGTATACAGTCGTGCACCATATAAGAACTCTTCAGCCAACCAGCTGCGTAGCCAATGGTGGGCCCCTGAGATAAGAATGAACCTGAAAATTTTTTTTCTTTTAGAGACAAGAGTCTCACTTTATCGCCCTCTGTAGAGTGCTGTAACGTCACAGCTCACAGCAACCTCCAACTCCTGGGGTTAGGCGATTCTCTCGCCTCAGCCTCCCAAGTAGCTGGGACTATAGGTGCCCACCACAACGCCCAGCTATTTTTTTCTTGTAGTATGGCCAGAGCTGAGTTTGAACCCGCCACCCTCAGTATATAGGGCCGGTGCCCTACTCACTGAGCCACAGGCGCCACCCCAAACCTGAAAAATTTTTATCACTCGGTCATCTGTCAGCAAACACCCTACCACTTAGCCTGTACTCTTAGCAGGCACCTGTAGTCCCAGCTACTCAGAAGGCTGAGGCAGGAGGATCACTTGAGCGCAGGAGTTTCCCTGAGTATTGCTGTAAACAAGGATCATGCACTTCCAGTCCTATAAACGGGCTCTGTATTTACTAGACTATAGTTTTTATTATTATTTCTGAGTGTCTTTCTTCTACTTATTAAAACGACAGCAGAAAAGCCAGATGTGTGCTCGCCCCATGAAACCAGCCATGGAGGTGAAGACAGAGAGATGGAGAATCTGACCCTGCCTGGGCCTGGGTGGATGTGTGTCATTATCTCTTAGCTTTGAACAAAAATGTTTAACCCTTTAACCACGGAGATCTCACAAATGAATCTTGCTGGCTGGGCGAAGTGGCTCACACCTGTTATCCCAACAGTCTGGGAGGCTGAGGCAGGTGCATTGCCTGCTCTCAGGAGAGTGAGAACAGCCTGAGCAAGAGTGAGACCCCATCTCTAAACTAGCCGGGCATTGTGGCAGGTGTCTGTAGTCCCAGCTACTCAGAAGGCTGAGGCAGGAGGATCACTTGAGACCAGGAGTGTGAGGTTGCTGTGAGCTATGATGATGGCAAGGCACTCTACCCAGAGGACAAACTGAGAGTCTGTCTCAAAAAAAAAGAAAAGAAAAAAGATACATGACAATTGAGCTGTGTAAAGACACAGAGCAAGCTACCTGAGATACTTTGATTTTTTACTAATCAAAATAATTCACTTGAGTTGGTTTAATTTTCAATATTTTATATTCAGAGAAAATATGCACACAAAAAATTAAAACAAAATAAAGCTTTGCCATATTATAAATAAATGTAAATATTGAAGTAGGTTCTATACTTTGGTTTTACAAACCAAATTCTGAGGTACTTGGCAGTTTATTTTTTTGTGTGATAAGTATTTTTTTTTTTTTTGAGACAGAGTATCAAGCTGTCACCCTGCGTAGTGCTGTGGCATCACAGCTCACAGCAACCGCAAACTCTTGGGCTTAAGCAATTCTCTTGCCTCAGCCTTCCAAGTAGCTGGGATTACAGCTGCTTGCCAGAACACCTGGCCATTTTTTTGTTATAGTTGTCATTTTTTTTTTTTTTTTTTTTTTTGAGACAGAGCCTCAAGCTGTCGCCCTGGGTAGAGTGCTGGAGCATCTCAGCTCACAGCAACCTCCAACTCCCAGGCTCAAGTGAGTCTCCTGCCTCTGCCTCCCAAGTAGCTGGGACTACAGGCGCCCGCCACAACGCCCGGCAATCTTTTGGTTGCAGCCGTCATTGTTGTTTGGCGGGCCGGGCTGGATTTGAACCTGCCAGCTCAGGTGTATGTGGGCTGGTGCCTTAGCCACTTGAGCCACAGGCACCACGCCAATAGTTGTCATTGTTTGGCAGGTCTGGGCTGGATTCAAGCCTGCCAGCTCCAGTGTATGTGACTGGCACCCCAGCTACTTGAGCTACAGGCACCAAGCCTGCATTAAGTATTTTTAAAAGCTGCCTCTATGGCCAATTTCTCCGGCAATGATCAAGTCTTCTGAATTTGACAATTCTTCAAATTTATTGTACCCTGTATTTATGTACGTTCCCATGAGATTCCACTATTTGTACAAATTATTTCAGGCACAGCTATGAACAATATTGAGAACAAAGTGATGCTTACAGACTCAATTCAGGTAACAAGACAGTAATGGTGTCTCTAGTTTTTGTTTGCAAAGTGGCAGGCATCATTCACACCAAACAAACAACTCGTTTGAACACTATAGCCATTTGTTGTTTGCAATCAAAAGTTTAAAAGCCAAAAATTAAAACAGAAAACAGAAAAAGCTTGTGTAATAAGGATGCAAAGAAAGAAAATATTTTGTGTCATGCTGGACAGTGTTTTTGTTTTAGGCTACGTGGTATTTAAAAAAAAAAGTTAAAAGTTTTTAAAACATTAAGACAGTTATGAAGAAGAAAGTTGTAAGTCAAGTTCATTTATTGTGGAAGAAGGAAGAATTTATGAATTCAGGGTAGAGTTCTGGAGTCTGCCAGCGTAGATAGGAAGGTTCTAGACCTCATTCATCGCTCACTCTTTGACACACCCAGACCATGCCCAGTCCTACAAGCTCCACTCAACACAAATGTCCTGCCACGAGTCCCATTTCTTACCTCTTATATCCTATTTTATTGCATCTTTTCTATATTTAGATATGTTTGTATAACTAACTTTTTGTGAGACTCTGTCTCAAAAGAAAAAAACAAAATGCAATGTGTAAATGTGTATTCACACATACAGGCTAGCCATAAAGTTCGTGTGTAGTTTAAATGAACTTTATGGCCACAATGTATGTGTATACGGACAAATATATTATGATACACACATTTTATATACTTCATGCATGTGTGTGTATAAAGCCAACTAACAATAAAAAAATACAAAATTGCTCACACTGGAAATTTTCTAAGAGTGGAGGACAGAGCCGTGTCCACGGAGGATGAAGGCTTTAAACGCAATGGCAATGCGTCTGGGAGAAAAAGGCTTGTCACTCCAAATGAAGAGCAGTGACACCAGCGAGGTGCCACCATGACAGTCGCAGGGTGGGAGGTGATGAACCCGTCCCAGCTGCATGAGGGTTCACGGTGAACAGCAGGATTCCTAAAGTCCCGGGGCGCTGAGCGATGATAGACAGGCCAGTTTTTACAAAGATGGGAGGGGCCAGATGGAGAAAGTCAGTGACGGGGTGGCTGAGAACAGGAAGCTTTGATGACCACCCAGAAAGGCAAGGACATGTCCTGATGGAGGATGGGGACGCAGCTCGGAAAATGGAAAAACTTCTTTATCTGTGGACATGTTCACAGGAGGAAGT
>CAUYON010075846.1:0-42139 GCA_963573935.1 Arctocebus calabarensis
GGCGCCTGTAGTCCCAGCTACTCAGGAGGCTGAGGCAAGAGAATCGCTTAAGCCCAAGAGCTGGAGGTTGCTGTGAGCAGTGTGACGCCACAGCACTCTACCCAGGGCGATAAAGTGAGACTCTGTCTCTACAAAAAAAAAAATAAAAAAAAAAAATAAATATGATCTTGATGCACGTCACCTAGAGGCCAGCCTATCTTGTGGGCAGGGGTTTATATGTGAGTACAATCCTCAGTGTCTTTGGTATTTTAATTGGGATTAGATCCACACATGGGCATCTTGGAGGTGAGTCTGGAGATTCATAAAAGCCTACGTGAAGTTGCTTCCTCCAACTCATCTCTCTTCTCTCTCCCTGATACTTTCCAGTATCCTGGGGAGTCTGTTTTCACTTCTCTATCCAGGAAGCTGGGGCTTTAGTTACCCAAATCTGCCACATACATCCATGGCAGTATGCAGGGCCAAGCGATAGAAGAAGTAAGGGCAAAATTTACAAACTCATCCCCCAATTCAATGATATTGTAAGTGCTGGTCTTCTTGAATATGCTGTTGTTCTTATTTCTCAGAGTCCATGCATAGCTACCCCCATATATTGTGTTGGAGTTTTACAGCTGCATTTAGCAAGAAAAACAGAAAGACGTGTGCTTACTCCATCTTACCTGGAACTAGGACCAATTGGTATCACCTCTTATAACCTGCCCTGCCAATCACATGGGATCACTTCTGCCGTACTCTATTAATCAAGGCAGCTACAAAGGCTTGGTTTAGGGGGAAGGAAGTAGCAAGTTTTGAAAGTATGTATGGGACCAGAAATATTATTGTAGTCAACTTTTGAAAATATAACCTGCTGAAAGAAACTAGATCAAATGGGAAATAAGGAGAAACTCAGGGCAGGGCTGTGTACACAATATGTGCACCACAAGGTCCTAAGCACCTGCTTCCCATGCTCCCAGAGCAGCCTGGTAACTCAGGGAAGGTGGGAAGGTGGGAAGCACCCTTCTTCATAGTAATGTGTCTCAAATGTATCCAATAGTGCACTCCTGGAGGGCCCAGGACAGAGGCTGACAGGCTCCTTTTCAAAAAGGAATAATGACATTGTAGGAAGATATGATGATTCTTACTTGGTCGTTTCGCAACAACTCTAAGACATAGAAACTTAAAATCTTTACACATAACTTTGCTGACTCCCACTGGGAGCCTATACCCTGTCTGGTTGGAGAAGTTAGTTTTACAAGTTTTATAGTGTCCATACAGTAAACAACAACAATAATAATAATAAAGCAAGATAATTCACTTTTCTTTGGTTTTAAAACCCCAAAGCAGCTTCTTCCATGTATCTTTCTAAATGGATTCTGTGACCAGATGGTCAAGTAACTAAAAACAAAAACAAACTACTTGCAGTTCCTACCATGCTCAATCCAAGGACTGTTTCTCACAAAACAGCAGCATAGTGAAGCTTAGAGGAGGCATTGAGTTTAAATCACAGATCAACTTTGAGCTAGTTACTTACTTTGCTAAGCCTTGGTTTCTGCAAGATCTACTTCATAAACTTATTGTAGGGCTTCAGTAAGTGAGATCCAGTTTGTAACTCACAGTGCCAAGAACTCATCCCCTTTCTAAGTGCTAATTATCCTTAATATCAGACAAGTCAGCATGAGGCCTCAGGCCAACCTTCTCACCAAGAGGTTACCTAATTTCTCTGTGCCTCAGTTTCCTCATCTATAAGCCAAAAATAACCTAATCGAGCTAATCAGGTAAAGTGTTTAAACTAGTACTTGAACAGAGCAAGTCTACATAAGCCTGAGCATATATTACTGAAAATCTATGAACTGTGAAACTGGAGCATGTGTGTTTCGAAGTTGAATGAGATTGTGAAAGGAGATGCAGGAAGTCACAAGTCATCATGATGCATTTTACTAGAGTGTTGACTTAAGAAGAAAAAGTTGGCCAGGTGCAGTGGCGCATACCTGTAATCTCAGCACTCTGGGAGGCTGAGGTGGGTGGATTGTCTCAGCTCAGGATTTTGAGACCAGCCTGAGCAAGAGTGAAATCCTGTCTTTACTAAAAATAGAAAAACTAAACAGGCATTGTGGTGTGCACCTCTAGTCCCGGCTACTTGGGAGGCTGAGGCAGGAGAATAGCTTGAGCCCAAGAGTCTAAGGTTGCTGTGAGGTATGATGATGCTATGACACCCTAGCCAGGGCAACCAAGTGAAACTCTGTCTCAAAAATAAAGAAAGAGAAGAAAACTTAATTAATGGACCAATGTGTCCCAGATATGCTGTTCTTTAATGATCTACTGTTGATAACCAAGCATCCCAACTATTCCATCCCTCTCCCAAATGAGAGAAAGAGAGAGAGGCCCCCGGATAACAAAGAGGTACCTGGCCACCAACAGAGTGAGCAGGCAACAGCCTTGGCATCTTTCTCTATCCCAGCTGCTTCAAGCACGACCATTTTCCACATTCCCCTTCATTAAACAAGAAACTCAGATGTTGGTAATTAGACCGCCATCCCCAGCTGCCAAGTCACATTCAGTTCCAAAAAGCCCTGTATACTGCTACTTGTGCGTTTGTTAACAATGTCCCCACAACAGGTCTGCAATTAGAGCCCATCTGTTCAGTTTCTCGGAGAGCAATGCCAACTGACGCCAGTGAACTTGGAGTCCTCATTGTTGTGAATTTCTGACCAGAAACCCTGAGCTGGAGGTCCCCTGTCCCCAAATGAGTGTCTGGGGCTGGAGGCCCCTGGGTACCAGTCCCAATGGGCATCATAATAAATGAGAAAGTGGGTACAATCAGGTGATGGACGGGGTGCGTATTCCAGCAGACATCCATGCAGTCTCCTCAATCAAAAACAGATCCCCTCCTTTCCTCAGCAATCTGCCCATTGGGTCTGGCCATATCTTGTTTGGCTGCTGGTACTGGTACTGAGGGCTCATTTTCCAGCCAATACTATTCAGTTAAAATGAGGTGTCACTTCTGCCCTAGGGAGGTGAGAAGTCTCCACTCCACCCTAGTAAAAGATGCCCCATGGCCAGAGTCAGCTCCCTCTTGCCACAAATCCAGCCTCACAGAGAAATTAATTGTGAACAGACCCTCCTTCTGGGGAAAAGGAGGAGTGGAGAGTATCAGGACACAACTGAAGCATATTTGAGACCAAATAAACTTAGAAATATATCTTCTAAGAAAAAAAGCCAAGAGTTACTAAGTAGTGACTCAGAGCTAGGGGCCTTGCCAGGCACCTTGCCTCCCCCTATACAGGGAGGTTAGGAACATTTAACTTTCCCTGTACCTTAGGAAGCTTTGACTCAGATAGTAATTTCAACCTTAACTGCACATTAGCATCTCTTACAGAGCGGAATAAAATACTAATGCAATTAGCAAAACAATTCTATGTTTATTAGCATCTAAAAGAGTTAAATACTTAACGAATTAATCTAACCAAGGAAGTAAAAGACATGTACACTGAAAACTACAATTTCTAAAAGAAATAAAAGATCTAAATCAATGGAAAGACATCCTGTGTTCATGGATAGGAAGATATAACATCACAGTCAATACCACCCAAAGCAATCCATAGATTCACTGCAATCCCTATCAAAATTCCAATGTCCTTTTCTGCAGAAATGAAAAAGTCAATCCTCAAATTCATAAAATAATCTTAAAAATAAATGAAGTTGGGGGCCTCACATTACCCAATTTTGAAACATATTACAAAACTACCATACTAAAAACAATACAGTACTGACACAAGGACATAGACCAGTTGGAGAGATGCTTTGAGGAAAAACACTAGGGTGAGCTTTGGACACACTGCGTTTGAGCCACCAACATGCCCTTCACTGTTGAGAAGTAATAGTACCTTCTAGGATGTACCTACTACTTAAATAATGGTACCTTCTACCTAACAACTGCATGAGTAACATCCCATGGTGATCCTCAGTTTCCTGTAAGTCGGGGGGATAACGATTGAACACTCCTTATAGAGATATTGAGAATCCATGACTTACATGTTTGGGGCCCCACAGGGGGCTCAATGTTGTAAAGAGAAAGAAAGTAGTGGGAATGAAGCTGTATGTGAAAAAGTAGAGGCGTGGCAGTTAAGAAGTGGAAGCTTGGAGAAGTTTCTTTGATTGGCTAAGAGAGGTGGAAAAGATCATTAGTCATTCCAGTTGAGTGTCAGATGAAACAGGGTCTTTATGTTGAGAGGTAAAGTTTTGATATAATATATTAAAATGTTCATACTCTTGAAGGTATGCAAGAAAAAGACCTACTGAGTAAAAATCAGATTCCCATCTCTGGTCTATTACCCTGTCTAGCGCCCACATCCTTGGAGAGAGCAGAGTCGCTGGCACCAGTTAAATGGCTGCCACGTCTCTCTGTGCACGTCCACAGTGATGCAGGGTGGTACCCATGGGGCTGAGAGTCTTTGCTGCCAATGATAGCCCAATGGCAGAATCCAGCACAGACAGCTATTGATAAGAATGGACCAGAAGGCAGGGCACAGTGGCTTGCGCCTGTAATCCTAACACTCTGGGAGGCCAAGGGATGTGAATTGCTTGAGTAAATTGCTCTAATTAAAATAGCTAACACTAGCTGGGCACTATGGCAGGAGCCTGTAGTCCTGGCTACTCGGGAGGCTAAGGCGAGAGGATCACTCGAGCCCAAGAGTTTAAGGTTGCTGTGCGCTACATTGATGCCACAGCACTCTACCCAGGACAACAGAGTGAGACTCTGTCTCCAAAAAGAAGTACGGGCCAGAGGCCTCTTCTGATTGCCTCGGTAATCACCCCAGGCAAATCAGAACTTAGTCAACCTTGGCAAGAAGGGAAAAGGAGAGGGAAGAGAAACCCTGCATTTGCCTGGGTTGTTTAGTCAGGAAGAATGAAGGGGTTCACTCAGGACTAGACTCATCTCTATTTACTGAGTCATATTTTCTGCTCTTCAGGAGAGTCTGGCCTAGAGAACAAAGTCCAGTTCAGACAGAGAACAAAAGCCCATTGTCGTGTATTTGAGTTTGTGGCTATGAAAGGCTTTCCGTTGGGAGATCTCTCCCGGGGGGGGGGGGGTCCACAGGCAAATATGAAGCCCCCTCTGTGTGCTCAGCACTTCAGCAATATGTAGGAGAACTGGGAGATGCAGTTTGAACAAAACAGTCTCTACCATCGGGGGCTCAGGGTGCTGGGGAATTTATGTCCCAGATCAGAATGGGGGTAGAACCATCAGAGATAGGCAGCCCCAGAGCTCCAGAAGCAGCAGGGACAGAGCTGTCCCTGCCCTAGGGTACCCCAGACCGTTTCCTGGAAGGGTTGTCATCTGAGCTGGGACTTGAAAGAGAGGCTGCAATGAAACCTAGAAGTCAGCTCAGCTCCTATAGCTCAGTGGTTAGGGCGCCAGCCACATACACGGGGGCTGGTGGGTTCGCACCTGGCCCAGGGCCTGCTAAATAATGGCAACTTCAACAAAAAAATAGTCGGGCGTTGTTTTATTTTCTAGGCTGGGTGCAGTGGCTCACACATGTAATCCTAGAACTCTGGGAGTTTGAGGCAGGTGGATTGCTTGAGCTCAAGAGCTGAAGACCAGCCTAAGCAAGAGCAAGACTCTGTCTCTACTAAAAACAGAAAAAAGTAGCCAGGCATAATGGCTTGTGCCTGTAGTCCCAGCTATTTGGGAGGCTGAGGTCAGAGCATTGCTTAAGCCCAAGAGTTTGAGGTTGCTGTGAGCTGTGACAGCACATCACTCTACTTGAGGGCAAGGGCGACATATTGAGACTCTGTGAAAGAAAGAGAGAGAGAGAGAGAGAGAGAGAGAGAGAGAGAGAAAGAGAGAAAGAGAGAAAGAGAGAAAGAAAGAAAAAGAAAGAAAGAAAGAAAGAAAGAAAGAAAGAAAGAAAGAAAGAAAGAAAGAAAGAAAGAAAGAAAGAAAGAAAGAAAGAAAGAAAGAAAGAAAGAAAGAAAGAAAAGTGGAAGTCATTTTCAGGTTTTATTTTTCCTCTAAAACACTGATGACAGGGTCTCTATGGTTAAAAGACAAAACTTTGCATTTAATGCTGAGTCTTCTTGCGCATCTGGGCAGGCAATGTCAGCTCAGAGCATTGGAAATCACAGGCTCCGCCGGCAGGAAAACCCAGGTTCAAGTCCCAGCTCTGATGGATGTCTTTGGGCAAGTCACTTAAAGGACTCACGGAGTCCTTTTGTCAGCTACTTGGGAGGCCTAAGGGAGTCGCCTAAGCCTAGGAGTTGGAGGTTGCTGTGAGCTGGAGACACCACGGCACTCTACCGAGGGTGATAAAGTGAAACTCTGTCTCTCTAAAAAAAAAAAAAGAACAACACTTCCTCCTTCAAAGCTGTTCTGAATATAAATAAGAGTGACCTGCAGACGGAACACACGGACCAGCGCTGGGCACACACAGGACCGTCTCAGTGAGCAGGGGGAGGACTCACAGAGCCACAGGGCGGTGCCCCGGGTTGGGTCCTAACACTGCCGGTGTCTGCTGCCCTCTTCCTCTCCAAGAGCCCTGCTCCCCTAGGGACATTCAAACACCAGCACTTCATCCTCTCCGGGGACTTCCAGCTGTTAGTCGGCCATGGTCCTTGGCTCAAGTTTAGCCGCGTCCATAGATAGTAGCTTCCAGGGCTCTGGGCGTGGACAGAGTCACTCTAACTTTGGGGTCAGGGAACGATCCACCCCCGTGTAAGCACTGATGGGGCTGTTGCTGGGAAAGCCCAGGGGGCTTCAAGGTGCCTCCCTGTAGGAGGAAGGTGTAACGCAGGGAGGAGGGAACAGCCTGTGCAAAGACTCTAGACAGGAGGAAGCCCAGAGGTGCAGTGAGAATGTGGGCAGAGCAGAAGAATAGAGCGAGGGAGAAGAGAACCAGAGGGTGACAGAGCAGATATGCTGAGTGCTGGGCAGCTCGTGCAGCCCGAAGCAGCCCAATTAGGCCTCTCAACGACCTCGCAAGGTCATCTCCAGCCTCTGCCTCCCATTTCATAGATTATGCAAAAGAGAGGGTCTCGGCTACCTGCCCACATCACACAGCGAGTCAGTGTCCAGCTGGAATTTAAAGCCAGCCGCCCTGCTAACCATCCATCTATGGCCCCCACACTAGGTACTCACTAAGGGATGCTTCTAAAGCAATGGAAACTAAGCAGGACTCCTGACCAGATTCCTCAGCCACTGGTGGAGGACAGATGGAGGAGGCTGGCTGCAAAATCAGGAACATCAGCCACCTCTGAGCCATTGAAGGTGGTGAGAGAGTTAGGGGCCAAGGCTGGACTGTAGGCAAGATAGGGAGAACTGGTCAATCGAAGGGATGCTGGGTATTCTCATCTTTCCACTTTACGCTAATTTTATTCGTGGAAGAAAAGAATTAGCTCTGGCTGGCTGGGCACTGGAGGGGGGAGGTATCAACTCACCAGAGAGCCTAGGCAGCCCCTCCAGGGGCCTTGCTGTCACTTTCCACTGCCTCTCCTGTCAGGGCGAGGGGCTCGGAGCCCCCACCCCTGGAGCTGCAGTTTGCAGAAGCCGGCAGATCTCAGGGGACCGGCATTCAGATGGATTCCCCAAAACTAAGCAAACAGGGAGACAGCCCTCTCAGGGGGCAGGAATCCCTCTCCAGACCCAAAGAACCCTTGCAGATCACCCCCCTCCCACTTTGTGCAGGCCAAAGCTTTATCCTAAACCACCCAGAAGGCTGAGAACCTGTTTCTTCTCCAACCTGTGCTCACACACAATTGCCTGCACCCCCTAAGATGGCCCGCCCACCTTGGCAAAGGGAATCCAAGGCTGTTTGACAGGATCTACTCTTCAAGTCAAAAAGCTCACCCACAAGGGGCTGCTTTGAACCACGTCCTCACCTCCAGGTCGCATCTGCCTCCCCATTTTTGCACACACCTGGGCTCCCTCCAGAAAAGCATCATGCATTCCTAGAGCTGCCCACCACTCTGCATGGGGCAGGGCTCCGAGCAGATCAGCAGAAAATGGGTGTTTCTTTATTTCTACAACACTCCCCCAATTTAAGAACTGAGTGTTGGGGAGGAGGAGCTGGCATTAGAACGAGGTAGGGGAGATTCCTCCTGCCTACAGCACCTGGAGGTCTCTGCGATTTGCATTCTGCTTCACCAGGTTTCCTGCAGCCACTGAGAGTTAATCTCCACAGCGAAGATTAGTTTATTCGATTAACTCTGCTCCCTGTAGACTATCCCGGGAGCGCTCTGCCTCGCATCCACAACAAGCCTTTGCTACCTTTTACCAGCCAGAAGATTCGGTAGAATAATCTCTCTCCCCCTTCCTTCCATATGATTGGAAAATAAATTGAAAATGAATTTCAGTCATTGCTAGTGTTTTAAATATGAGATAAAGGGCACCCCGCCTGCCAGTGAGTTCAACAGATGGAGGGAGGAAGCGGGGTTTCCATTCTGAAAGACACAATTCGCCCCGCTGGGGATGCCAGGGGCTGGGGGCAAATGTGTCAGGTCACCAGCAATATTTGTGTAGTTAGGCTGTTAAATTTTGACACATTTAACTGATTATTATGATTTTTTTTGTTTGTTTCTGGAGACTACTGATGAAGCCATCCAAACCTGAAGTTACAAAACAAAAGTGTTCCTTCCAGCATGCTATTCTGAGAAGTCTCTTAAACCTCTGGTGCTTCAACAACATATGAAGCCAATAGACACAGAGAAAAACTCAAATCAATTCAAGTTGGTTATTGGTGTGCTCCCACCTCATAGGTGCAATGTAAGGGTATATGGCACCCCTCGTAGGGGTGAGACACAATTACAACAGGAACCTCTTATGACAAATGCAATCTTTGTAACCTAATCATTTGTACCCTCATATTAATCTGAAATTAAAAAAAAAAAAACTGTTGCTTGAGTACTATTGCTAGAAATTCTAATTTAATTGGTCAAGAGCATGGAGATTATGTTTAAAGCTTTTCTATTTTTATTTTTTGTATTTTTTTTCTAGTCTCTACAAAGCCAGTTTTAATTTAAATCTCCATTATACAAGTACACAATCCAGAGAGTACACAAGTCATACAAGGCTTGTTCCAGAGACTGGTAGTCCTGCCTCTTATTTTTATTTTTTTAATTAAAAAATTATTCATAAAGAATATTTTCAGGCTGAGTGTAATGGCTCATACCTATAATCCCAGCAGTCTGGAGGCTGACACAGAGGATCCCTTGAGCTTGGGAGTTCAAGACCAGCCTGAACAAGAGTGAAACCACATCTCTACTAAAAATAGAAAAACTTAGCCAGGTGTTGTGGTGTATACCTTTAGTGCCAGCTACTTGGGAGGCTCAGGCAGGAGGATCGCTTGAGCCCAGGAGTTTGAGGTTGCTGTGAGCTATGATGCCATAGCACTCTAGACTGGGACAACAGAATGAAAATCTGTCTTAAAAACATATATATATATATGTTTAAAGAGAATTCTAGTGTATAACCAAATTTGAGAACTTTTGCCATCAAAAATTCTCTGCGCATAGTAATATCAGGAGAACCTGAAGATGTCACAGGCTCATCAGGGCCACCACTAAGCAGGTTGTGCTTATGCTCTGAAGCATTGTGTTAGCATCTTAAACTCAGCAGGCAAGGCCTTTGTCCCTTGGCAGTCGGGTTATGTGAGTGCCAGGCAGTAGGTGTGTTGCCCTGGTAGACAAGGACCCTGCGTGTTCATAATACCACATTCATAGGTGTATTTATACGGGGCCTGTGTTGAGCATTTGTCATAACTGTCACTACAGATGATTTCTTAGGTCAGAAAAATGACTTTAAAAACTTGACCCTGAAGGTTCCACTTGCCTATTTGCTTCTGCTGGTTCATGCTGTGATGTCAGACGCTGCCTTTTCCCAGTGAGTTTGCTCTTGTGGGTAACAAGGAAGATGTGAGGAAGTGTCACATGTGATGCTGGTAGAGATAAAAGGATGGTGAGCAGCTTAGAGTGACAGTGACGGTGCTGACAGGGAGAGGATTCAGGAATGCGGATGGTGCCCTTCTGGGCAGCCCCCTTCCAGAAATCAGTAATCCAGCATTACATAATAAAAACAGTATTCCTAGAAGCAGTTTCTTCTGTTGCCCAATTGAGAAGTTTCTGGTTCTCACACACAATGTAGCTACCAATTTACCCAGACTTCTACATATGCAGTTTAAAATGTACTGAGATTTAATTAAAATGAACAGTGAGACTTCTTTTAATTATTCATTACAGCTCTAGTATACAGACACTCTTTCTAAAGGTATAAGAATCGTCAAATAATGATTCCTCAGCCCTTCTCCTTTCCTCATTAAAGCAGGCATGTGCTGGTTTTCCTCTTACCTTTATTTACCCAAAATTACTAGGTGGCAGGAAGCATGGGAATCAGATGTTCACTAAGAATATTCCTATTTCAAAATGGAATTATTAAAAACACGTAGACAAGAAGACACGCCTGGATAACTGTAAGATCAATGGCCGGACATCAGTGACGTTTTTGAAAGATCAAATGCATTTGTTTTCATTCAATTACGCGATTGTGTACAGTATGCTAGCATTCCCCCTGAACCATCAGCTGAGTCCCATTAGAGCCAAAATTAGGACGGCGGATTTCTATTAAGAAATGAAAACAAACAAATACAAAAATATTTTAAACACAACTAAAATATACATGAATGTGTGATTTCTGTCCCACCCAAAGAGACAAAAGCTACCTCAATGGAATGCTCTCTGTCCTTTAATAACCAAATTACTACAGATGGGTTTCAGAATGTTCCAGGTCATTCTCCCCCAGCTTCTCGAAGCTATTTATCTCAAGTTGCTTTTTAAATATGTATTTTCAAACCCCACCTTGTTGAGACCCAAGAAGATGCTTTGTCCTTGTTGTACATTTCAGTGATTTGAGATTCTGAGTCCTTCTGCCTTCTCCTCCGGAATCTTTGATGGTAAGCCAAGCGTCATCCATTTGGAATCTGTGATAGTTCACCTTTGGAATGTGGGATCCCTTTTGTTGGGGTGCCTTAAAATAATCCCTGCTTCTGTATATTTCTAGTGTTTTAAAGAGGAGCCTTGTCTAAAATTCATCCCCAGGCAAAACTCAGGGCTCACAACATTGTGAAATCATCTGAACAGGTTTTTACTTGCAATTAAATCTTGAGGTTAACAAGAGACAAAATAACATGTTTTTTTGTTGCATTCTCTCTTGACTTTGCCTGCCATTTCTTCCCTGAGGAAGGGCTTGATGCCGCGTCTTGTTTCTGGGTGATTTGAATTCCTGATTTACAATCTCTCCCAGTGAGTGAGGCTCCTTTTAGTAGATTACTCTGCACACAGTAGGCACCCAATAATTGTCCCTGGGGTTTATTATTTGGCTATTAGCTTGCCATCAGTGGAAACAAATGATCAGGTGTGAGCTGCTTTTCAATAGGACAGCACGGGGCCTCCCAGACTGGCCTTTGGAGGTGGCTCCTAGGAAGGCTGCCAGTCCTGCCGGTCTGGTGACCCACTGATCTGCAAGGAGCTGCCACGCTGAGCTCCCCCCTCCCTCAGGGCACTGCAGTCAGGCCCTCCGCCTGTCCCCCACCCACTACATCCTTTCTTGTGACAAAGTGCAGAATATCAATAGCATTTTCAGCTTAGAAAGTTCAAGGGTCAATCTTCAAGGTGCTTGAGGCAGGGGAAACTCCCTCCAGACCTCAAACCTCAGCCCTCAATAGCCAGGACAGTGCCCTTAGGGTGCGTGACAGTGAGGGCATCTCCAAGTAAATAGAGGCCTCCTCCCGAGTGAAAGCGCCAGTGTTCCTCATGCTAATTAAACTAACCAATTATGGTAATTAACTGGTGCAAATGTTTAAATGACTGTGAATCTGAATGAAGGCGGTTACCACTTAGCCTCCACGCAATTATCCTAGTGAAAAAAAAAAAACTGGATTTCCAAAACAAGAGCATACCACCGTTTCCCATGATACTCAAAAGGTATGGACAGATTGAAGTTCTTGCAAAGTCTGAAATGCTAAACCACTTCTGCCATCCGCTTCATCCTCGGATGCATCAAGACAAGAAAACCAGAAAGAAGCAAAGAAAAAGAGTGAACACATAAGCTGAATTTTAAAAAATCCGCTAGGCAGACAAGATGTGGATGTTACTTTCCCCACCCCTTCAGCTACAGTCATCAGAGAGATTCAGTTCTCAGCAAAGGTCACCTTGACTTTTGAAGGAAACAGGGCCTGAATGACATGCTAATTCGGGTGCATCTCTTTTTGAAAACTGTCTAAATGGCTGAACATATATACATTTATTAAAGCAGGCCCTGTGGTTAACATAGTTTGCATCAAGTTCTTGCATTTGGGTTTTCTTCCTGAAGAGAGTTGGTTGGTCAAGTTGATCCCTTGTTGTTGAAATTCAATCAAGGGCATTAAAGTGTAAACCAGTTGGAAAAACAAAGAGCTTTAGGGAAATTAGTTGCTTCAACAACAACAAACAAGCACTCCCCTAATCTTCTTAGAGAAATTAATGAAAGGAAAACCCCCTTCAATTTGGGAGGAGAATGATCCCCAGCTCTCCAAGCAGAGGCCTGGGAGGTTTAGAGAGAAGGTGAGAATGAAGGAAGCGGGATTAAGTCGGACTTCAATGAGAACACAAAGAAATTGGGGGAATCTGAGAGCACAGCGCACCCATTTTCAGATGGAAGAGTATTTTGGACAGCCTAATCCTTTATGCAAATCTCCTTAGATTGAAGTTTGCTTAAGTGTTTTATTTCTTTGCATACAATTAACATGTGAAGCTCTGAAATGCTAAACTACTTCAAAGAATCCCCCTTGTCTAGAAGTATCTAGAGTTATCAAGCAGGCTGCATTTAGTAATCTCCCAAAGTCTTCTAAAACTTTAAGATGAAATCTCATTTTTCAGAGAAACTCTTGAGAACCTTGCAAACACTCAAAAAAAAAAAAAAATCACCAAATGAACAAACAAAACACCCTCCTTGCTCATTACAGGCCAGGACAGAATTACCTTCTTTCTCTTGGTTTTAGTACAATATTTCTTATTTTCGCTTTCAATTTGGTCCTGATCTTTATACTCCTTTCTTTAAATTAACACAGAAATTTTAATTCTGAACAAGGACCAGTGTTTTGTTTTGTTTTTTCAACTTTCTATTTGGAAATAACTTTAAATTTACAGAACAGTTACAAAAATTAAAAATAACACAAAGAACGCTGTATCCCCCTTACGTGGATTTATTTACCTGTTAACACTTTATCTCACTGTTGCATCATTTGTGTGTGTCTGACACACACACAGAGACAGGCACACAGACAACAAATTTTCTTTTCTAAACCACTTAATGCTAAGTTACATAAATGAAGCTACATAATTCTGGATACTTCCATGGGGATTTCCTAAGAACGAGGATATTCTCCCACATAGCCACAGTAATAATGTCAGCTTTAGTAAACTTCACCTTGATACTTTTTATCTGATCTGCCCTTTGAGTTCTAGTTTTGTCAGTCAACCCAACGTTCTCTATAGCAGTTCCCTCCCTGCAGCACCTGATCCGGTTTTAGTAACAGCTATGCACCTGGTTGCCCTGCCTTTTTTGATGTGGACAATGTTTCAAAAGTTATAAACATTTTAAACATTGGATATTTTTAGCAAACAAAAATTATATTCCATGAATTGCTGTAGTGTTTAATGTGGTCACCCGAAGTTCAAGTTTTTGCCAACATTCATGTTTAATATTCTTTATATGGAATCCTAGAGTCAGGGAATTACAGCAACAACAATAAACCTCTACCGATCGCCTCCTGTGTGCCAGGCACTGTGCTAAAGAGCTATATAGATTCTTCCTGACATCACCCTTCCACCAGGGCACCTTCTTATCTCTCCCAGTGCAGAATGGAGGGGCTTTTAGAGGGTGCAGAATCCTCCCTGAAAGCCTCCACATCCAAATTTCAGTCCTGCAACTCAAGCAGGAAGGGGTCCGGCCCTACTAGACCATGATTTGTATGCAGGGCATAAAGAAGGTCCCTATGCCCAGTCTTTATCTTCACCTTTACTGCCCATCCCACACCCCCAACAGCCTGTTGGGACCTTCTGCTTTGGCTGCACCTAGGAGGGCTCACAGGCGAGCCCTCAGCTCCCTCTTGGCTCCCCTAATTTACTGTGTGTCCCCAAGCTAGTCAATGAGCCCTCTGTGCAAGCTGGGAGGTTTTCAAAAGTTTCAAGTGTCTTGATTTAAGTGTAAAACAGTTACTGTCATTTCTCTATCATCCACTGGCCCAGGAGGCTCTGGAAATGGCAGGGATTTGGGATGGGGGAGGAAGCCTGAGAATAAAATTCAGATTCTGGCTAACTGGGATTTATTCACCATTGACCTAAGTACAGTGGAAGTTCACTAGGCACAAAGGAGCAAGAAAGGAGAGGGGAAGGACAGAGAAGTGAGTTGTAGAACAAGAACACCCAATAGAAGCCCAGGAGTGGATCATCTAGACAATTAGAGGTCACTGCCAAGTCTGGCAATGAGGAGGAGTAGGCTGCAATCGAAGGTAACGAAAGGGGCCAGGCTAGGGTTAGGGCGAAAGTAGGTTGGCTCACACCTGTAATCCTAACACTCTGGGAGGCTGAGGCGGGTGGATTGCTCGATCTCAAGAGTTTGAGACCAGACTGAGCAAGAGCGAGACCCCCATCTCTACTACAAATAGAAAAACTAGCCAGGCATGGTGGTGGATGCCTGTAGTCCCAGCTACTTGGGAGGCTACGGCAAAGGGATTGCTTGAGCCCAAGAGTTTGAAGTTGCTGTGAACTACGATGCCACACCCCTCTACCCAGGGCAAGAGAGTGAGACTTCATCTCAAAAACAACAACAAGAAGAATGTAACTAAAGGGCTAAGGGCTTGAAGGGCCTGTGCACCTTGACCGCCTGCTACATGAGCAGAGGAGGAACCCCGTTCCAACCTGGAGCACACTGGCCCGGGGCAAGCCCACAGTGAGCATTCAGGATGTCTTTGTGGGGAAAGAGGAAAGACAGAAGAGGGAGGAAGGGCATAGCAGCCAGGCTAATAACTAGAGAGAGCGGTTTTCATCCCACTCTACATTAGCGAGTCATTGATTCATTCATTCCATGTATATTTGGGGGGCACATTCCATGTATCAAGCACAGATTTGAGTCCTAGCATACAGTAGCAGATAAAACAATGCACAAGTCATAAATGCCAGGGAGGAAAATCAAGGGTGGTAGAGGAGAGAAAGTGACGACGTGGATGGGGGTGGCACGGCTGTGTCCTTTAGGGGAGTCAGGGATGACTTCTCTGATGAGACAGCATTTGAAAAGAGATCTGAAGGTGGGAAGTGATGGCATGAGCCGTGTGGATATCTGGGGGAAACCCAGGATAGGGAATGTAAAGTGCAAAGGCCCTGTGGCAGCAGCATGCTTGGCATATGTTGGTACCCTGAGGAGTTCGCACAAGTCGAGCACGGCAATGTGAGGTGGCCGGAAACAGACAGCGCGAAGCCATGCAGGTCATGGTGTGCTTCTGGCTTTTACTCTGGGTGACATGAGAGGCGGCTGCAGGGCTCTAGGCAGTGGATCTTTCTTAGGATGGGCCACAGGAACAGGTACAAACAGAAGGCCAGTTAGGAGGATGTTACAACAATCCAATAACGGTGGCTTGGACCAGCGACAGAGGAGTGGCCATGTTCTGAAGACAGAACCACTGTGCTTTGGTGGTAGATCAGGATTGCTGGTGGGGTGTGGGAGAAAGAGGAGAGTCAAAGAGAGCTCTAAAATCTCAGCCCTGAGCAACTGGAAACACAAAAAAGGCTTGGCGCCCGTAGGACTGTGGTTACAGCACTGGCCACATGCATCACGGCCAGCGCCGTAACCACTGTGCTATGGGTGCCGAGCCTTATTATTTTTTAAGACAGAGTCGTGTTCTGTCTCCCAGGCAAGAGTGCCATGGCATCAGCCTAGCTCACAGCAACCTCAAGCTTCTGGGTGCAAGCGATCCTCCTACCTCAGCCTCCCAAGTAGCTGGGAGCGTAGGTGGCTGCCACCACGCTGGACTGATTTTCTGTTTTATGCAGAGATGGGGTCTCACTTTCACTCAGGCTGGTCTCAAACTCCTAGACTCAAGCAGTTCTCCCATCTCAGCCTCCCAGAGTGCTTAGATTGCAGGCACGAGCCACCGCGCCAAGTAGATGTTCATGGCTGAACCCTGCAAAACCCTAGACATCCACGTGGTGATGGAGGTATCCTCCCCTGGACTCTGGCATTTGGAAGATGAATCTTCTGTTTTCTTTTTTTTGGTAGAGACAGAGTCTCACTTTATCACCCTCGGTAGAGTGCCGTGACGTCATACAGCTCACAGCAACCTCCAACTCCTGGGCTTAGGCGATTCTCTTGCCTCAGCCTCCTGAGTAGCTGGGACTACAGGTGCCTGTCATAATGCCTGGCTATTTTTCTGTTCTGCAGTTTGGCCCAGGCTGGGTTTGAACCTGCCACCTTCGGTATATGGGGCTGGCGCCCTACTCGATGAGCCACAGGCGCCGCCTGAATCTTCTGTTTTCCACCCTCAGCATCCTCATCCCCTTTCAAGTAAATTTCTCACCAGAAATTGTCATGCTGTGCTGCTGTGTCCTTGCAGGGATCCAGGCAACGAGCTCTGATGTGGGACTGGCACATCACTGTTGGTTAGTCAGTTCACACGTGACTTCTCGCCTTTTGACACCTACAAAGAAATCCAGTTGTCCACCTAAGATTCCAGCAGGTAAAATACATTTCATGGAGTAAGTTTAGCAGGAGATGAGGAGATGTTATAAGGAGTCAGGCTGCCCAGAGATGAGCCTTTGTCTGTGAGGATGAGTGAGCTGCAATTTCTTCTCTGAGGGAGGGCTAGCCAGCATGCTGT
This sequence comes from Arctocebus calabarensis, assembly GCA_963573935.1. Lineage (NCBI taxonomy): Eukaryota > Metazoa > Chordata > Mammalia > Primates > Lorisidae > Arctocebus > Arctocebus calabarensis. The sequence goes on from CAUYON010075846.1 coordinate 16,878, forward strand.
TTCCTGGTGCTTGTTTTAGAAATGTGCCATTTGTGTGTGTGTGTGATTGCATGTGTGTATGCACGTATATACACTGTGTATGCACGTGTGTGTATACTACAGGACTCCTGTGTGGGCTGTGGGCAAATCCAACGGGGTAGGAAGAAACTCCTCTGAGTTTTGCTGAAACTAACTACTGCCCCTATGCTGTTGAACCTGCTTTGTCCACTTGTGAGATTTTCAGCCCCTTCCTCTCCACCGGAGCTATTCAGGGACAGTGCCATATTCTTTTGTGCTTCCAGGGCAGTGATTTTCAACTGGTGTGCCGTGAGAGGATCCTGGGTGTGCTATGAAAATTTTTGATGATCATTAATTATTTTCGAAAGACATTCAAAGCACAGGGCAATGCCTTTGGCTCAAAGGAGTAGGGCGCTGGCCCCATATGCTGGAGATGGCAGGTTCAAATCCAGTCCTGGCCAAAAACTGCAAAAAAAAAGTTCAAAGCACAATAAGTATATTCTTTTGTCTCTCTTTTTTTTTTGTCAACATAATTTAAGTGTGCCACAGAAGTTCAACTATAGGTTCAAGTGTGCCATAGGATTAAAAAAGGTTGAGGGCGGCACCTGTGGCTCATCGAGTAGGGCGCCAGCCCCATATACCGACGGTGGTGGGTTCAAACTTGGCCTCGGCCGGACTGCAAAACAGAAAAATAACCGGGTGTTGTAGCAGGTGCCTGTAGTCCCAGCTACTGGGGAGGCTGAGGCAAGAGAATCGCCTAAGCCTAGGAGTTGGAGATTGCTGTGAGCTGTGTGATGCCACGGCACTCCACCAAGGGCGATTAAAAAAAAAAAAAAAAAACTTTGAAAAACACTGTTCTAGGGCCCGGTGCTAATGAGGCTTCCATCCATTTCTCTGAGTCCCACCCAGCCTTCCCTCCCAACAGTGGTTAGAAGTGGACTCAGAAGACCCAGGGTGGAGTCCTTACTCCCCTCTTATTAGCTTGTGACTTTAAGTAAATTGTTGAACTTCTCTGAACCCTCAGTTTTCTCATCTGTGAAATGGGGATGATGCTGTCTGGAGGTATCCACAGGATTGTTACAAGGCTGTCACAAACACGCGGCCACTGTTAGTCTATACGATACATTTGCAGAAAGTGGAAAACACACCTCTTTCCCTACCCTGAGCAGAATGTAGACTCAGCCTTAGCCCCACCAGACCCCTCCTGGGCATCTTTGGCAGGGTATAATCTGCCCCAACCACTCAGAGCACTTTTAGAACTTATCTACGCCTAATAAATATTCACTAGTATCACTAAGGGTTGTTATCCAGACAGTCCTGTCTCCTGGTACATTATCACAAAAGCAGATCACCTGGGTGCCACCAGTACCCTACTTTAGTGGACCCCAGGAAGACTCTTCTCTAAATTCAAACAAGGTAGCCAAAAAGGGGTGGGGGGACCTGCCAGCCAGAATACCTCACCAAGCACTCCCCCTCTTTTTCACTCTACTGAAAGTCTGGGTCTGCTGAAACCTCCAAGTACCTGGTAGCAGCTGGTGGTATTTCTGAACTCGTAAAGAAGGGAAACTAATTTTCCCAGTTCCAGAAAATGGCTTGAGGCCTCCGAAGTGCCCCCTTCAGACGGGCAGCTGGAGCAGGCTGGGGAGAGCGCTGCGCTGCGAGGGCTTCTCCAAGACCATATGGGCAACACGGCTCATTCCGTGGCTACACCCGCCCTGCTTGTCATCCCCAATCATACTTGCTCTAATCCGTGTTTTAATTTACTCTGCTGGTGCAACACCCGTGCTGCCAGGGCGGTCCTTGGGGCCCCCTCATTCCTGCTGCTGATGACAAGGGGTATGCAAAAGGCACAATTATTCACCCACCAAGGTGACAGAGAAGGCCTCTGCCTGGGAATAGGTTTCCAGCTTCCAGCATTTTCATGTCAGTCGCTGAAGCACTTTGCAGTTTGCAAACAATTCTATGGAGACCTTTTTTTTTTTTTTCCACAAAAGCATTTTGATCATAGCAAGTGATGAGACTTCAAGTGGTGGCCGGCTGGTTGGCCATTGATTCTGAAAGCTGCTGTCTTAAGAAGGGCTGCCGCGCACAGTCCTGCTATCAGCTGGATTATTGGTTTTTTTTTTTTTTAATCAAATAAGATTCTCCTTTCCCTTTTCTTTCTCTTCTTCCTCCCACACCCCCAACTCCTGCCTGTTTGGCCCAACAAAGGGAAATATGTCAAGCCCGGCCTATTAATTCGTACAGATTTGGCATTGTTTATGTTCTCAAGTGGACCACATTCCAAAGCACCAAAATAAAACAGCTCGAGTGTAGCTTTCAGCTCCCGAGCCCATGATATATTTCATTTGCTACGGTCCAGGCCCTGTTAACAATGCCTTTCATTTTCTTATGGCCTAAAATGATTTTCTTTCTGGGAGGGCTGTTTTGAGAGAGAGCGAGAGGAAGAGAGAGAGAGAAAAGGAGAGAGGGACAGAGATGAAGGTGGTGGGAGGGTAGAGAGAAAGAGAGAGAAGAAAAGAAAAACACTTCTCCTTTTCAGGGTATCATTTGCAATTTAAAGCTAACCTGGGGAGTCCAGGAACAATGGCGCTGCCCATAGAATGGTCTCGGCTGGGGGCCGCATGCCGAATGAGGGTGATGTCGAGCTATTTAGTTCTTTGTCCCTCCATAATATCTACTTAATGCAGTTCAATGGCAGTGGATTGTCAGCGGCATTAAGGATTCTATTAAGTTCTTCCCAAAGCCCTGCTATTCTCCAGCTGTTGAGAGCCTGGAGCTTTCAGCTGAGCCTGGGCTAGAACCTCTAGAAAATGGGTCTTTTCCAGCCTAAAAAAGACCTTACTTAATCTCAAACCTGGAGCTATGGCAGCTGCTCAGAAATGTCTGTTTGCTGCATTTTTCAAATCCCGAGAGGTCCCCCAATTTTGAATTTGGAATCCTCTCTCCAATACATAAAATGCTTCCACATCGCCCATTAAATACATTTTTTTAAAAACTCCAAAAACCTTTCCTGAAAGCATTTTGGAACTATTTTAATCATTTTCCATTCTGCTTTAAGAGAGAATAAATGTCCCGTTTTGTTCCTCTTCTTTATTCTTCATTGTTCCGATGTAATTAGCTGGGGGCTGGCATCCAGACTCAGCCCTACCCCTTTAGATATGTAATTAAACACTTCATAACTTTGATCCTGCTGTTTTTCTTTTTATGTTTTGGAATCCAATAATGTAATTTTGTTTTCAGGTAGAAAATCATCCTGTGGGCTCTCAAAAAGCAGGCCTAGGGCCACTCCATAAAATGGCTTGTACCTGGGAAAAGTTTGCCTGATTCCGACTCAACGTCATTCTTGTTGAGTCAGCTGGTGAGCCCCAGGGGCAGCCCTTAAATCTTTATTTAATACTCCAAGTCGACTTCATAGGGTTTTGCTAGACCAAATAGAGCCAGGTGGCCGGGTTTTCATTTTTAGGGCCTAGCATGGATCTCCTCCACACACAGGGGTACCCACCCCTCCTCCCAGGTCAGTTACTAATGAGTTCTAGAGAGTGATTCAGGAAATCAAGGTCTTTGCTCTTGCCTGAGTTCTGATGCCTCCTTGGGCCAAGCTTGCACCAGCAGACTCTCGTGGGGGTGGGGTGAGGTGCCTGTTGCTGCAGGAGGGATGGGGATCGTCCCAAAACACCCAGGAGCTGGCTTCTCTGGCTGCTCCAGCCTCTGGCCCCCTGTCCCCGGTCTGGGAGAGGGAGGTGAGGGGGTGGGGCTTCGGAGGGCAGGCAGGGAGGGGAAGCGGCCACACCAGGATTTCACACAGTTGGCTTGAAGAGGCAAGCACTAAGCTGCCTTTTCAACCATGGTAAACCCCGTCCATCTGGCCACCCTAAAACTCTCTTAGCTTGTTCCCCTTGCCCAGGGCTGATTGGGCCCCCTGAAGCAGAAGTAACGACTTCAATGGTGTAAACCCCGGCCACTTGAGGGTATTACATTTCATTTCATGCTTGACTTAATCAAAACTGGGGAAATGAAATGTACACCTTTTTGATGTTCTTTTCCCTGCTGTTTAAAGAGAAGAATCTTAACCCATTTGATCTTCACATGCACCCGGTAAATGACCAAATATGCCAAGCTGTCAAAAGCAGAAGGCAGCCAGTTGCCAGGGGGGTGTTGGGCCACTGGGAAAGCACTTAATGCAGCCGAACTTAAGGTTGGGGCCCAGGGACTTTGTCACAAATGCAGGATTTCCCCCAACTGGGCCGCAGTTATGAACCTTTTAAAAGAAAAGGTGGGTTAAGGAAATAAACATGCTGTGTTCCCTAGTTGCCATTCAGAGAGAAGGAATACAGGCTGGCACCAACTTGAAAACACTTGTTCCTGATAATCTTTGAAAGTTTCTCCCAGGCATCACCTCCTTATAGACCTCCCACCCTTAACTCAGGACCAGATAAGAGTGGGGTTCTGGAATCACCCTGTGTGTCCTTAGGCAAGTTATATAACTTCTGTAGGAGCCTCAGTTAACTCATCTATGAAATGGGCATAATTGTAATCCTGTCCTCATTATCCTCAGAGGCTCACGGATGTGGATTGAATGATGTGATGTTTTCAAACTGCTCAGCACAATGCCTGCACATAAGAAGTTCTTCCCCCAAAATGCAAACTATGATTATTAGTGCATGTGTACTATTTTTATTTTGCTAGAGGTTGATTTGTGTCCTTTTCAAAATTCTGAAGTTGAAACTTCACCCCTTAATATGATCGTATTTAGAAATAGGCTTTTAAGAAGGTAAAGCTTAAGTGAGGTCATAAGTGGGGTCCTAATGGGACAGGATTGGTGGCTTGGTAAGAAAAGAAATGAAGAAAGGGAAGAGAGAAGAAGGGAGGGAGGAGAGGAAGAGAGAGGGCCGAGTGACAAGGCAGCAGTCCACAGGCCAGGAGGAAAGCCCTCACCAGAAACCACAGGCTGGCACCCAGATCTCGGACTGCCCGGCCTCCAGAACTGTCAGAAGTAAACTTCTGCTAAGGACTCTGTCTGCGGCACCTCGTCCAGCAGCCCTCACTGACAACCTATTCAGAGAGCTCTGGGCTTCTTTATTTCTGTGTCTACCTTCTCAAAGAGACTTTAAATTCCTTACTGTAGATCCCGCGACTGGCTTTGTACATTGGGGCTTAGCTCAGTACCTGGTATACCCTGGGTGCTCAGTAAGTGCTTATTAAGTACATAAATGAGTGGACACAGCTGTGCATGGCGAGAGAGTCCAGGCCACTTCTTCCCCAGTCTGCCCACTTACACGCTCAGTGGTCTTGAGCAGGCTGCTCGTGCTATCTCTCCCCAGGGCTCTCCATCTGTGCCCAAAGAGCTTGGCTGGATGATTTCCAGGATCTCAGAATTGCGGGCAGCCTCAAGCAAAGACTGAGGTGGGGACAGCAGGTGAGTGAAGTGGCTGTCTTCCCTCCATCACAGGCGGCAGGAAAATGCTAACATATGACATTGAACTAGCAAAAAAATGCCAAGAGAGGCTCAGCAGGTGGGTTGGCCTGGGTCCTGGAGGCAGAGGTCCGGACTGTGCAAGGGCGGGGAAGCCCTGCTTCCTGCTCCCCCAGGGAGGGGGTCTGGGGAAGGGCTTGGACGACCTGGAAAGAGAACATGGGATGTTGGAAGGTGTGTCAGCCTGCCACGCTGACAGTCCTAAGCCCAAATGGAAGGAAAAGAAATAAATATCTAGGCTCGGCACCTGTGGCTCAACGGGCTAAAGCGCCAGCTCCGTACACCTGAGCTCGCGGGTTTGAATCCAGCCTGGACCTGCCAAACAACAATGATGGCCGCAACCAAAAAATGGCCAGGCGTCGTGGCAGGAGACTCGCTTGAGCCCAGGAATTGGAGGTTGCTGTGAGCTATGATGCCAGAGCACTCTATCCAGGGTGACAGCTTGAGGCTCTGTCTCAAAAAAAAAAAAAAAAAAGAAAGAAATATCTAGGCAAGTGGTTTTCAACAGCCTTGTATATAACAACACCAGGAAGGGGTGCTGGTTGAAAGGCCCCGTTTCGTAGCCCTGAGCCCTGCAATCTCACCCTGCTCAGTAAGGAGATGCTTGGGCTGGAGATTCTCCCAGGCCTTCCTGGCTGTGCTCCCACCAGTCAAACTTGCCTGCTACTAACTCACTAGTGACCTGGGATAAGTCACTGGACTCTCTGAATTCAGTGGCATCTCTGGAAGGAAAATAATAGACACCTGCCCCTCCTAGGATAAATGCTTTATTTGTTTTATTTCTTATAAGAGCCCATCATGTGGGCCCCGAGTCAGAAGGTCAAGCCCTCCCAGGCCATAGGTAATACATTTGCCTTGGCAGAGAAATGAAAAGAAAAAAAAAAGTCAATTAACTGTGATACCTCCATGTCAGGAAACGCCAAAATGACCCAACTGACAGAGACGTCTGCAGATGCTGATGTGGACGCGCGTCTGTGATGCAAAGTTAGGTCAAAACAAGAAGTCCCAAAACAATAGAGCGTGGTGCTGTTTTATAAACGTAAGTGCACGTGCATTCACGTTTGGGCTCTTGGAAATGAGCTGAGTTCTGATCTAGACGAGGTCACTCAATAGCTTAATGACACGGGCAGGCGACTTAGCGTCACTCTTGCCTCTGAGTCCTTATGTGTGGGATGGCGAGGATACTGCTGCCTTCTTCTGCACATGACAGTCACAGAGACAGGACGAGCCAGCATTGTGCAGGATTCTCAGCACAGGCTCATCAGAGACATCTAGGGAAAGTGTCACCTGTTCTTTGTTCCTTAGACACTTTTTTTGGAGACAGAGTCTCAACTTGGTCACCCTCAGTAGAGGGTAGAATGCCGTGGCAACAAATTCATAGCAACCTCAGACTCCTGAGCTCCTGCCTCAGCCTCCCAGCGTCAGGATGACAGGCGGCAGCCACTGCACCCAGCCCGTCCATAGACATATTTAAAATAAAGAAGTCGGGCAGCGTGAGCACCCGTGATAGCTGTGGGCGTTTCTCATTTCCCTATTACATAATTGGACAACACAAAAGAAATGAGACTTTTTTTTTTTTTTTAAGGAGGAAAAGCAACGCAGGGATAGGAAAAAACTTATATCCTTTTAGTAAAGAAAGAGGGTGAAAATCTACAGGGACACTGAAAAAGTGACCCCTTGGACAGCCAGCATGGTGTGAGTTCATGTCACCAACAATAATGAATTTTGGTAGGGAATTGAGAGGAACCTGCCAGCCAATGGGTCAGCCGCCTCCTGCTTGTCTCAGAGGCAGGATGGGGACTCGTCAGGGTGTGTGAGCTTCGTAGGGCACAAAAGTCTCGTCCACAGGACTCCTGTGTGCCAAGATACGTCGTGAGCACCTTCCAAAATTCTTCACCCCGTGGAGCCTTCTTCCCTCCCTCCCTCCCTACAGGAGATGAGATCCTATTAATTTCCATTCATTACACTCCATATTTCTGTATTATTTTGGCTATTTTGAATTAATACATATGTCTTTCTTTTCCGGGATAGAGTATCAATGAAGATGGTGTGCAATAATAATAGTGGTTATGATCATTGATCCATTTGGATCCTGGGTGTGCGGTTGCCTGCCACCGCTACCCAAGGTCCCCAATCCCAGGAGTCCCTACCTGCCGTTCATCAATGTTCTCTGAGATAATCCTGGCAGCCAACCCTTTTCTTGAACCCTTTGCTACGTGCCAGGCCCTGTGCTGTCATTAGCTCAGCTAATCCTCCAAACAGCCTCAGAGGGTCTGCTCTGGTCTTTGTTTTAAGATCAGGAAGCAAGAAGTTCAGAGACCTCGAGAAACTTGATCGAGGTTGCACAGCGATTAAGAGCTAGAGGTGGAATTTGCAGACTCAGAGACAGACTCCAGAGCCCACACTCTCACCCCATACCACAGGGCTCAGTCTAACTTCGCCCTCATAATCACATCTTCAACTATTCTGCACTGGTGATCTCTCGGGTATTTTATTTTTGATGGAGTTACATGCAATAGGCCTGGCCTGATGTGTCCAAATATCACACCAAGAAAACCCCGGTCTCTGCTCCACCCCTGGGCTGCAGCAAAGATTTTTCCCTCCTTTTGTTAAGGGGCCTCATTTCTGACTTGATGAAAACATTTGTAATAGATAATCAAATGCCGATATGTTGCGAAGGACAATGCCTTATTTGTTAAATATAAATGAACATGAACACGGGTCTTCAGTGCCAGAAAGGCAAAGGGTTTTGACGCCTTTTCAGTGCCCAGCCTGAGCCCCAGGAAAGAAAGCTGGGAGCCCCTAAAGGGTCTCGTCTAGGACGGTGACCGTCCGACAGCTCTTGTGTGACAAGATACATAGTTTCTTTTCAGCAACAAGCAGATTATCGGTTACTATAGTTTCCCTAATGCTCAAATACAGCTCAGGCCTAAGCTGAACAGAATAGGTTAAAAGGTGCCGAAGTTTGGCCCGGGAAACCACATGTTGAGAATCAGACACCAAACAAAGCAAAAAGCACATCTCTCTGGTCTTTGATGTCTTTTCTGAGGGATGTAGAGTGAGAAAAATACAACCGGTGCTCAGGCCAGGGTCTTGATGGGCCTCTGTGACAATGGCCAGCTGAGTAGGAGCTGAACACAATGCCAGGACAATGTCCCCAATCCCAGGCGTCCCTGGGCACGCCGCTCACAAACACCCCGCTGGAAACCGTATTTTAGCTCCTCATTTCTTAGAAAGTTCCTGCCGGCCTTCCCAGCCCCGCTAAACCACCCGCCTTCCGAACACAGCCCTTCTGCAAGTTCCCTCCCGAGAGAGGAGACTTTCTCACCAAAATGCCCTCACTGCCCCCAGCTGCCCAAACGCAGCCTTCTTTAGTACTATTTTCTGCCTGTTTTGAATTTTCCTAGATCTGCATAAATATCTTTCCTCAACCTCTGCAAAGAGATAAGCTTTCTCTGCTCAAATAATCCGTCCCTGCTCTAAAGTATTGCCTTTCCTATCCCTTGGAGGGTGACAGTGTGACGTTTTTTCCATAAACGAGATTAAATTAAACACTATTTATGCCAGGCGATGTGGGTTTCTCCTCTTCGGCTGAGATCTGTTAATTTCATTTTGCTTTTTATTTCAATTTAGGGAGCAAGATAAATGGGCTTTCTCTTTTGGAGATCTCTATCCATCACCAGCCGGCCGCATCTGGGAAAATAACTCTGTGTGTGTGTGTGTGTGTGTGTGTGTGTGTATGGGGGTGGGGGAGATTATAAGAGAGGAAACCAGAGTCAAGCTTATGGAGTTCTGAATGTTTTTTGGTGGTTGTTGGAGCATTGTGTCTCTAGTTGTCATTAGTTCTTTATAATGTTTTGTGAAAAATATCTAATTGTAACAACTGTATTCCTCCAGCGAACATAGTGCTTGAATTGAAGCCCTCACAATGGCCATAGGATAACTGTCCTTGAATTTGAGCCCTTTGTGAGCTGTCAATAGGCTTACAATGTGCTGAATTAGCAGGCATATTAATGGGCAGATGCAATAGCAGCCATTCTTCCCCCTCAAATCTTCTTATGCAAATACCCCATGAATTCAGTTCAAAGCACTGCCTTCAAAATGAGGAGAGAGAGGGAGAAAGTGACATGAGAAAAGTTTAGACACTTGTTTTTATAACTGAACATGATCTTGTTATCATAATCTGATACTGGTCCCTTGCATGGCTGGCTTGTAGGATTTTAAACCCTTAACAGAGAGAGATAATCTCAGCCTTTGTAGGAGTGTGGGCAGATTCCCGGCGTGCAGGGGAAGCCGGCGGTGAGAAGCACGGTTCGTGCTTTCTCAAACAAAACTTCTCATGATAAAAGCTTTTATCCTGTGATAATCACCAGGCGGATTTTAGCGGTGTTGGTGAGGTTGGCAAAAGGGGCAAGGATGGAGAATATTTGAAAAATGAAAATACACCAATTCTTAAGTCTCTCCCCAATCAGCCTGGATGAGCTCGCGATGGCAGCTGTAGACTTTTCAACGATCCCAAAGAAAACTGAGTCCTGGTAAACCTCTCGCTAGCCCCGAGCGGGATAACATAATCACTGGTAATATTTCGGGGGCACCAAAATGAGCCAGGTGGTTTTGCTCAGTCCTTACTCCTTTACATATATTGACTCGTTTTCTTTCGCTCACGTCCCCTGGAGTAGGAGCTATGATAATCCCCATTTTACAGATGGGAAGAGTGAGATTAAGTCATTTGTCCCGGCACCAAGAAACTACTAAACCCTCTAGGAAAACAATCCATTGCAGGCACATTAACTAATTCCCCCAAGAAAACATTCCTCTCCGGAAGTCTTAGAACTTTCCCTTTTCCCTTAGAACTTGGTGGCCTGCCCTGCATGAAAATATCTGGCCACCGATGGACTGTTCTTTCCTCTTTGACACAGTTAGATGATAAATTTCTATTTGTAGCTGTATTTCCAAGGAGACCATAAAGTGAACAATCGTGCCCCTGTGTAGATGAATCCCTGGAACCGTACAAGGAGCCAAAGGCCTCAGCCATGCGGAAGTTAAACGCACGGAGACGTTGATTGTACGCTGAAAATCGGTTATGTTGCTTAACAAGAAGTGACAGGTTGTGTGGTGTCTTTATCCACAGTCACAGCCGGTGTTTTCCTACTGTGTACTTATGTTTACTCATCTATTTACTGAGTGTCAACTCGTTTATTCCCGTGGCCGTATTGTGAAGAAGGCAGGCTCATAATTTCTATGGAGACTGGAGACTCAAGAACCTGAGATTGGAACACACGAGTTCTGAGTCAACCCCGAACCACCCCGTGGCGTCAGGCCAGGGGATCCGGCCACCTGGGGTAAGGGTGGTGCATTTTCCCTTGGTCCGCCTGGAAATTACCATTCTCACCCGGCTGTCCTAATTCACCTCCTTCACCAAGATTCCGTTTTAGTCCTATATCTTTCTTTGCATCTTTCTGTTCTTCATCTCTCTCTGTGAGAATTTTTGGTTAATTACTGCACGCATGCTTTTTCAGCCAAATTTTTGAGGGAAAATGAAGGATGGGGATTATACATGGGTAGGACTGTTGGTTACCGTGACATAACAATTTCTTTTACCTTGTGTTTTGTCATTATTTGTTATATAAAATGTATATCGTAATCTATTAAAAATAAATAATAAAATGTCTTTATAACGTGAAAAACGAGTGTCTAATATAAAAAAATAAAAATCTGAATTAAAAAATTAAAAGGAAAGATTTTTTATTCCTGAAAGCTTATGCCCAAAGCTTGGGCATGTATTATATACACAGGGGCACATTATACGTGGCTAACATGGTACATGATTGCTTTGCCCGCCCCATGGCATGTATGTGCGGGGGCTGGAGGATGGGGGGAGGTCGGGGAAGGTAGATGAGAAACAGGATGATTTACCATTACCCTGAGAGACCTAGTGACAAAGAACTGGCCCAGGGTCCTGGACCTGGGTCCTAAGATACCCTAGGGCAAGAGACAGCCTCCTCCTATGACTTAAGACCCTAAAGATTTGCAACCAAAAAGATTTACATAGCGAAAAGGTAAGGTATGTCTACGTTTTCCAGGATATATAATGATAGCAGCAATAAGAACAATAAAGAATGGTCAGACTACTAATAGGCGCTAATTACAGATGCCTCGCTATGCCCCAGGAACTGGGCGAGCGTTTTATGTGGACTATCCAATAGTCATAAATAAGACAACATAGAGGAAAAACAAATATTGTAAATGTGACATAAAATGAAGGAAATGTTGCTCACGATATGGGTGGTAGAAAAATAACGCTGAATGCTATATTAGCCTTCTTGGGTGAACATTGACAAATATTAATACCACAGACTGGGTGGCTTAAACAACAGAGATTCCTTTTCTTACAGTTCTGGCAGCTGGAAGCCTTGGGTCGAGATGCCATCAGAGGAGATTCCTGCTGAGGCTTTTCTTTCTGCTTGCAGATGGCTATCTTCTCACTGGCTTCCGTGTGGCTTTTCTTCTGTGCATGCGTACACAGACAGACACGTGGGGGGATTAGGGCCCCACCCTCATGCCCTCACTTAACCTTAATTATCTCCTTGAAGGCCCTTATGTCCAAATACCATCACATTGGGAGTTAGGTCTTCAATATATGAATTTGGGGGGGAAGGACACAATCGATTCATAACCACTGGGGGATCTGGGAATCCTTTAGAAGGCGGTAGGATTTGAGGGAGGCCAAAAATGAATGATTCTAACAAATAAGTTGAAAACAGACTGGTTTTGTTTGCTCTGCATAGTGTTTTTAAAATGGAAAGAAAGCTCATATCAATATCTGTCTCTTTGGCTTCTTTTGAAAAATTGAAACTTCCGGCAACACTGGGCCTGCCTTCCGGAGCATCAACAGCCAGCTATTGTGTAGGGATCAAGTTCACTTTTCCGAACTCTCCACCCTTCCCTATTGTGCAGGCCCATAATTCCTCATCCACACTTTAGTGGTTAAGTGTATCTTCAAATTCGTAATGTTTTATATTTTAGAGAGGTGATAAGATGTATTTATTCTACTACTTTCTGCCTCCCCCTGTGTGGTCTGGAGCAGTACCCCCAGAATCAACCACTAATATTTCCATAATAAAATATACAGATACTCATACTGAAATAAATAAAGACTTTAAGGACACTCTCATCTGTTCTGGGCAGATTTTGCTGCCAAATAAGATCATATCAGAATAGGTTTTGTTATAAATGTTTTTCAGCAAACCTACAATGCCCAAAGCCTTGGTCCTGTTTTACGATAAGCCTTGCTTTACCCACCTGGGTTCTGACCTGACCTCGATGGACATCAGCCTTTTTAACTTCTGCTTTAACAGGTGAAGTACAAAGGATGGTGGGAGGAGTAAGGGAAAGAAGGATTTCAAGGCACAAAGGACTGAAGGCAGGAATGAATCAGGTACATTTCAGGGTGATACTTGTTGGCAAAAAGATAGAAACTTTGGGGTGGCGCCTGTAGCTCAGTGAGTAGGGCACCGGCCCCATATGCCGGAGGTGGCAGGTTCAAACCCAGCCCCGGCCAAAAACTGCAAAAAAAAAAAAAAAAAAAAAGAGAGAAAAGAAACAGGTTTTCTTTGAAACAATTTTGGGAAAGGGAAACATACTTAAGAAAATCCTTCAGAGTAAAAAGTGCAGTGTGTGCTAAAAAGAAATGAGCTATCCAAAGACATGGAGGAAGCTTAAATGCATTTTGCTAAGTGAAAGAAGCCAATTTGAAAAGGCTACGTTCTGTACAAGTGTGACTATATGATATGCAGGAAAAGAAAACCGTGGAGACTAAAAAGATAGCAGTTCCCATGGGTTAGACGGGAAAGGAGGGGTGAATGGACAAAGCACAGAGGATGCTAAGGGCATGAGGCCGGTCGGCTGGTCCACATGATGCTACAAAGCTGGACACACATTATTATGCATTTGCCCAAACCCACAGAACGTACAACACCGAGAGTAGCACTCATGTAAACTCTAGGCTTTGGGTGATCGTGATGTGTCAATGCAGATTCACTGATTGTAACAAATACGCCACTCTGGTGGGCCATGTTGCTGCTGGAGGAGGTTACGAATGTGAGGGAGCCCAGGGACAGATAGAAAATGTCTATGCCTTCCTCTCAACTCTGCTGTGAACCTAATACTGCTCTAAAAAAATGTCCTAAGAGAGAAATTGCAGTGTGTCCCTCCTGCGGTCCCGTCTCTACCTACAGAAGTTCATTCTGGGCCACGAGTTGTGGGGGCGGTAACTCCAGGTGATTCCGTGGAAGCCCCTAAACTGGGTGTTGAGGGGAGCAGCCTCAGGGGTGTGGGTTGTCTGCTGTTGACATCCTCATCTGGAAGCTGCCGCCCAGACCTCCCTTGGCTCTGTCACAAGCGCTGACACAGGTTGGGATACCATCAGAACCCGTCAAGTCACGCAGACCCACAACATAATGAAAAACTGTTAGCTGTTTCACCGCGGGCCAAAAGTAAAGAATCAAAGATCCTCGTTATTCCTTTATTGTTTTTCTAGAAATCAAAATAAAATTTATTTACCGCTTAAATAGATATTTAAATATAGATAGGTCAAATCACAGCCCTGCTCCACAGCTTCACAGCAGAGAACAAGGCAAAGGGTCCCGTCCTCAGGGAGTTCTAGGGTTTGCAGGGGAGGCTGGTGAGCAGGTTGCCCTGACACTGCCAGTCAGCATATCAGGTCAGAGATCCTGAGGGCAAATAGTCCACCATCACTGCCCTTTAAAGAAGGGAAACTGAGGCGTGTCTAGTGAAAAGATTTGTACTATTTTTTTTAATTGTGGTTTAGTCACATTTAGTTACTTTCTAGGTGAAAATCAAATGGAACTTTCTAGATGAACATGTTGGAATGTTCCCCCCCTAGAAAGACAACTCATTTTGTTTGGTTCGTTGTTTTTCTTTCTTTTTTTTTTTTACATGACCATTGATGTAGAAAGGATGGTAGAAGACAACTGTGGTTTAGCTCGCCATCTCTCTATAAGTACATTCTGTACTTTACAGGGGTCTCAACTTTCCCCAGAGTTTTTCCTGGAGGGTAATTGGAAACTGTGGTTAACGTAGCATGGCTTTTCAAATTGAGTTGAAAAGTTCATCAAAATGTCATTAATCTGCTTTACATAGCCTTTCTTGATTAAGTCAAACTTGAGTCTGACTGGTTATTTATGAGGCAGAGCCCTGGACTGGGCTGTTCCGGCATCTGTGGCCCAACTTTAGTTTGGAGAAGAGAAGGAACGTTTCACACTCAGGGGCTCGGAGACCTACTCAAGTGCCACCGCCACCCACTCCCAGCAAAGGAGACTCTGGTTCACAAAGGCAATTTCTAATCAAATCAACAACTCTTGAGTGCTAAATTCAGCTGAGCATCTATTATGGTGAAGTGTGATGGGAGATATCAAAAAAGAAAGTCATCTCTTGTAATCTTGGGGTGATTATTTGGAAGAAACTCTCATATATTTCCATGAGCACCAAGCCAAATTGGATTTTGCTTACTGTCCCCAGGAAGTGGGCACCAGGAGAAGACAGTGGGCTGTCTTTTGAGCTCTGCTCTGCAGTGGGGCTGGGAAATGGGTAAACCCAGAACTTCGCTCCGTGGCTATATTTGTAACGATGACAATAGTGACAGTGGCAGCAGCTACAACATCTATCTACATACCAGACACACAGTTCTTCCTCTCTCAGTGAAAGAGAAATTTTCACCCTCTTTCCTCTGACAAAGAAATGGATAACCAAGAGGTGAGTTCGCTTGTTCAGGGTCTCAGAGTCAACATTTGAACCCACGTCTGTGTCAAATAAAGGTGTTCTGGTACCTAGTGGCCATGAATGGATTGGGCTTTTGTTTTGTTTTGTTTTGCCCTAAATCATTTTTCCTTTGGACAAAGAGGGCATTTTTCAGACTAATTATCCAGAGGGCCAGGGGCTCCTTTAACCAAACAAGTCTGCAGGGTGGAATTTTTAATGAGCACAAGTCGCAAAACCTGTGTCAATTTCAGAGGCCACACAGCTCTACCACAGAGATCACAGAGTCAGCGGAGACTAAACTCCAGGAAAAAGCCAGCGGGTCTGAGGATGGGCTTCTGGGGGCCCCTCCACCCCAGCCAAAGAGCTCAGTACCCACCGCACAGCCAGGGGTTCTCAGGAGGAGGGAAGCTGCCGAGCCTGGGGGCAGGTGCCACCCTGGGCATGGCTTGTGTTCTACTGTGGTTTCCCATTTGTCATGGTGGCAAAAATATGGCAGGTGGTGCGCCTGGAACTTCTGCCAACACGCGCAACGCGTGTCATTGGACACTATTTATGTGGGTCAAGCTTTCCTCTGTGAGGGAGAGAAAGAGAACCCATATTTTTGGAGTTTCAGAAGCTTTAGTGGCTCCTGACAGTGCTCTGGGCAAGTTGCCACCCAGCACCTCAGGGCTCAGCGGACTCTGTTTTATGAGTTGCTGAGTCCCCCAAAGACTCTTTATTAGTGTCCGACTCCAGAGTGTGGCTGCTCAGAGTCGCGCTTCCCATACCTCTCTGCTGTGCTCTGCAGGGCGGCGGGGCTCACAGGCGCACGGACCCCTGCTGCCACGTGTGTGTTTCATCGTTCGTAAGCCTCTCTTCCTCTTTTTCCTTCTCTTCTTGCTTTTCCGACTTTCTATCCTCCTTTTCCTCCCCCCTTCTTCCTCTTCCTCTACTTCTTTAATATGGTGCCAGGTTTCACATGATAAAGCAACATATCACACACACACACCCCTGCCTTGAGGGCCATCCTGGCTATTTTGTTTTCTGAGCCAGAGTCTCACTCTGTTACCCTGGGTAGAGGGCTATGGAGTCAAAGCTCACAGCAACCTCAAACTCTTGGACTCAAGTGATCCTCTTGCCTCTCCCTCTCCAGTAGCTGGGACTACAGGTGCCGGCCACAATGCCTAGCTATTTTTTAGAGACGAGGGTCTGGTTCTGGCTCCAGCTGGTCTTGAACTCCTGAACTCAGGTGATCCCCCTAGGCCACCCAGAGTGCTGTGATTACAGGTGTAATCACCACACCAGGCCTGGAGGGCTATTCCGTAAGATAAACCACCTCCAATGAGGCCATTCCACCTTTTCAGAGAAAGACAAAAAATGTAGAGGAACGGGCACCTTGCTTGGAAGGACAGTCACCGGTTCTTAACATATCCACGGAAACGCCAGACCAGAACACTCTCCTGGAAAACCAAGATGTCTTGTAACTTGGGGGCAAGGCCTCAAGTGACTCAACGTTCCGGAATGAGATAAGACCCGTCACTCATTAGGAAGCAGGTGTTAAACCTTGAACACTTTGCAGTGCTTCATTGTAGGGATTATGGGGAAAGAGCACGTAGCCCTTGCACGTCATTACTGGGCAGTCCCCACACCTGTTGTGTATTGTCTCAATAAATAGCCATGGTGGCAGTTGCTCGAGGCTCTCCTGCAGCTCTGGTCAGCCTCACCTCTTGCAAGCTTGTATTTCAATCTGCATCCTGGCTGAATCCTTCCTGCAGCTCTGACACAAAAACCCCAATCTACTACCTATAGTGAAAAATGGGAATTTATTTATGGTCTCGTGCAGAAAGAGCAAGAAGTCCTAGGTAGAGCCACCTTCAGGCTGAAGCCCCCAAACGATGTCAACAGTATCTGGTGTCTCTCCTCTGGGTGACCTCTCTTCAGGTAGGGGACCCGCTCCTGGGTACGGTGGCTTTCAGGGACTATGCCTCACCTGCCCCTGTGGCCATAGCTGTCCTCCTCCCAATAGGCAGGACCTGCCTCTAATTGACTCATGAGTCCCATAGCATGTCTGACCCAAATGCTGTGGTGGGAGGAAGGGGAGATGCTGACCGTCATTAGTGGGGGGTCGGGTTTCTAGTGGCCTCTATTGAGTAGAGGCCAGGGAGGCTGCTAGACCCCCTGCGTCACAGAGCCGCTCCCATGACAAAGGACGAGCCAGCCCCAAATGTCAGAACTGCCAAAGCTGAGAAGCCCTGGTTTTGACCCTTTCTCCGTGGGGAAAGTGGTCCTGAGAAATGCTGTCCTCACAGGAAGTTGCCCAATGAGTTTGTATTAACTGGGAAGCCATTTGGCCCCAAGAAACAGGAAAGCCAACCAACAGTCCCTTACACAGACAGAAGTTTCTTTTTCTCCAGTAACCAAAAATTCAGGGGCTGCAAGAGGCAGTTGCTGATGTTTAAGTGGTTCATGACACCACCAGAACCCCTGGCCCCATTTTCCCGCTCTGTCATCCCTACTGGTTGGCCTTGGTCTTCATGCCCACCCAGTTGTAGAGGGCTTCTGCAGCTCCCTGGATCCCGTCTGCTCACATCATGCAGAGTGGAGGTACCTCTGTACCTTCTATCAGGTTGTCAAAGACTCTCCCTGTTCCTACCCAACTTCTGCTTACTTGTCATCACCCAGAGCTGAGGCACATGGTCATCTCTGGCTGCAAAGGGAGATGGGAGAGGGAGTCACCTGCTTTCCAGATTCATAATGGGAGGTGACAAGGAAGAAGTCAGAATGAGGCAGCCAGTGCTGTCCACCCTCGTGGGTATAGGCCTTGCTCAAGATCCAGCAGCTACTCAGAGCCAGTCTAGGAGTCAGCAGCTGTGATATCCAGCTCTGATCTAATCTCACTAAGATATGTCAAGCTTTTTACAATGATCGTGTTTCCAGAAAGGCAAGGCTCATCGATACCACCACCATCATGAACGGTATGTCAATCAGGTTGATAAAATATCTCAGATTGCATGTGAAGCCCCCACACTGTACCCCATGGTTGAACTAATGTACATAGCTATGATTCAAAAAAAAATTAAAAAATTAAAAAATAAACATTCCACCAGTTCCATTTAGTAGACCAAAAATTATCCTTGTATCCCCACTGCCTTTGTAACCAGAAATCTCTCATGGGGCCTATTCAAAGCTGCCAACAATAATAATAGTAATACCAGCAATAACTCAGATCCAAAAATAGTCCTGCAAAATAGCTATGTGACTTGGGTCTTGTATATAAGAAACTCAGAATAATCAACATGTAAAATCCCAAACAAATTGCCTACTTAGAAACTCTCTGGATGGACATGGAATGTCAGAACAAGCAGGTGCTAGTTATAGCCCCCAAGACCAGTACCTTTCAGCTGTGGCCCATTAGCAGGTGGCAAATTGAATTGAATGGGCCATGACCAGTATTAAAAAATATGGAATAGAAAAGCATAAAATAGTGATTATTTCAACCAGTGTGGTGAGAGGATCTTAGCTGTGCTGAGAAGAATTTTAAATTCTTTTCAAAAGAAACTCAAAGCACAGCTCACAGCAACCTCCAGTTCCTGGGCTTAGGCGATTCTCCTGCCTCAGCCTCCTGAGCAGCTGGGACCACAGGCACCCGGCCATTTTTTGTTGCAGTTTTGGCTGGGGCCGGGTTTGAACCTGCAACCCTCGGTATATGGTGCCAGCGCCCTACTCTGTGAGCCACAGGTTATTTTACTCTTTTTTATTGATCAACATCATTTAAGTGTTCCACGGAAGTCTAACTATAGGTTTCAAATATGTGGTGAGATAAAAACGGTTGAAAAACACTGGTATAAAGTTTCAGAGTGCACTGCACGTAGATTGATCAGTATGACTGTGTAACTTTAGTTTCCATTGTGTGTATGTACCACACTGCCACGTGAAAGGTATTCTTTCCTTTTCCAGTTAAACAGTTTGAAAAGCACTGCATTCTCTTTGTTCAGAAATGAAAGATCAGGTAAAAGCAGAGGCAGAGACTGTCCTGTTGTGTGGCTGGGCTGGTGTTACGTCAACTTGGGCCCTTAATGAATTGTCCTTCTGCTTCCTAACTATGTTGAAAGCCTGATTGAAGGGGGCTTTGCTCGATTCTAAATTACCCTCCTGCCTGCCACTCCCTGTCTCTCTGGGCTGAGTGGCCAGCTAGCCCTGGCACCTTGTCCAGCCAGCTCTGGTTAATTAGAGCTGCCGCTCCCCTAACGCAGCCTTCTGTGTTATAATTCACCGGGGTCTGTCTTCCGTGGCACCTCTCGGGGTCTGTCTTCCGTGGCACCTCTTGGGGTCTGTCTTCCGTGGCACCTCTGCTTTGTGGCCTGGAGTACGTGGTGGCTCACCTCGGAGGGGCAATGCACTAGGAGACATGTGAAGGAGAGAAAGAGCCTGTGATCTTAACACTTGGCCCTTTGAAATTGGGATTTCTGATTTGGGGTTCACTATTGGACCCTCTTCTCCTGTGATTCTAATCTATTTAAAAGTAAGTTGATTGAACATAGCTTTCCCCCAGACTCTTTCTTTCTTGCTTTGAGAGATGGCTACACCTCTTCACCCAAACACTATTTTTCTTCCTTTTGACACCCCTAAAGCAAGGGACAGAGGGAAAACAGAGCCAAGTGGGAAGGATTCCTTTGAGAAAACCCCACCAATAATCCTTCCCCCTGGCTGTAGGTTTCCCATAAGAGGAAAAAAAGACGCTTTTGAACTTTAATTCAGATGTTTGAACACAAGTGACTTTAGCTCAGATGATTTTTCCACCCACAGAGAGAGTCGTGACAATGACCATGAAGTCTTGTCTGACCAGAGACCCACAGATGTCTGCTAAATCACTGTTTCTGCTTCAGGCCAAGGGGAGACGAGAAAATACGCACCCCAAGCTTTGTTTAAGATCAGCAAACTGACCTGCAAGCATTTTCCGTGCTTCTGTGACCTCACACGGCATCATTAAGGACTACGCACTAGAATCAGATGTCACTTTATGTATCTTCTGGAACTGACTTGCTCTTTGCCGGGAATTCTGATTGTCATCGACTGCAGTATCTTTGGGTTTAAGACCGTCTCTTGGGTGAATCTGAAGTCTATTCAAAGCTTCTGACAAAGCTGCTTCTTCACTCTCCTTCCCTGTCATTTTCAATACAGCTCCTGGGTACAAGGCCAAGAGAAGGCAGTAACGACCCTGGACACGAGGGGTCCTGCATCCTGCTGGGTGGTGACACAGTGTCTGGGGTTGGCAACCTGTGCTGGGAACCGTTCCTTCTCAAGTCAGCTGCTGAGGTCTATGGCTCCTGCCATAATCTGTTTCTACAAGGTCCACTCCCAGGGCTGCCTCCCCTTACCCCCCACATCTCCTGGCTCAAATTTCACTGTTTCCCACGACTCCTCTCTTCTCATCCCGTCTCCTCCCCTTCCCCCTCCCCCCCTCCCCTCTCTTCTCCTCTCCTCTTTTTTTCTTTTCACTTCTGAGACAGCATCTTGCTCTATCACCCTGGCTGGAATTCATAGCTCAAAGCAACTTCAAACTCCTGAGCTCAAGCGATTCTCCTGCCTCAGCCTCCCAAGTAGCTGGGAGCTGGGACTACAGGCTCCTGCCACAATACCCGGCTAATTTTTCTATTTTTAGTAGAGATAGGGTCTTGCTCTAGCTTAGGCTTCTCTCGAACTCCTGAGCTCAAGCAATCCTCCTATCCCAAGATTTTTCTATCTCTTTGCAATAATATGTGGGAATTTTCAGATCCCCAACATCCACAGGCTTCTTCACCTTGACAACATCTTTTGGCCATGGTGTTCCTGGTTGGATATGACAATAATGCTGAGTCAACCCATGCTGAGTCAACCCAAGCAACATACATTATGCTGAGTCAACCCAAGCAACTAAAGGGATAGTCATGCTTCCAGTCACGTGGGAACATCTCTGACATCCCAAATCAGTCTCTCTAGGCTGTGTGTATGTTACAGCTTCAAGTTTATACCTCTAAGCCAGCTCTTGACACACAAAGGAGAGTTTCGAATGTTCCCTCCCCCCCCAAAAAACAATGATCATTGTGTCTCTATGCAGTCTAAAAAGTCTAATTTGAGACACAAAGTTTATGAGTGAACTCTTTTTTATAATTTGCTTCCCCCTGAAATAATAAATTTGAGATAAGGGAACCACAGAAAGACTAACAAGCAGGTATCATTGATGATCATGTATATAGAATCCATGGCTTTAGCTTCTAAAAATATTTTTTCCTATTGACGCTGAGTGATATTTACCATACTCTCTACCTGTATGTATGTTAAGCTCCCTCCCACAATAGAGAGTTGAAAATGAGTAAGTAAAACTACATATCGTCATCTGTGGTCAGGTGCACTGGAAGCTTTCTGGCTGTTGGTTGGGCAGCCAGAACCAAGAACTCAGGGGTCTGCTCCGTCCTGACGCGTAAAAGCTGAAAACTCACGGCTGGCAAGAGCTGCTGTGGAACCTTGAGCTGGACATCGTCACAGCTCTGATCTAAGCCACCAGTGGCTCCTCTTTCATTATAACAACAGGGGAAGCCCCTAATTTAGACAGATTCAATTTTCAACTTCTATAATTCGTTAAAAATTTGATCAGCAAGTTAATTTATGACAAGGGCAAGGGATGCCTTGCTAGCTCATGTGGTGGGCAAGGGCATTATAATTTAATCTATGATTAAGGCAGCTTGTTATAATTGAGTGCAGAAAGGTGTCTTCTGGTCTGGAGTTTGGAGTCCCAGGGTGAGTGGAGAAGGACTAGGGGTGCCCGGTTCTCATTCAAGAGGTGGGGAATAGTGTGGGTATCAGTTGCAAGAGGCAGAATGTTGGGGGAAGGTGTGCTTTAATCAAATGTCATCAATCAAAAACTTACCAGGAAGGTGAAAAATAAACCATCATGGCAGCCCTATGCCCAGGACATCCTGAGCTTCTCTCAGGCTGTTGGGGGCTGGGATCACATTCTGGAGCAGCAGGAGACAGCAGCTGGCGGGCCTGCTTCTAGAGGTGTGAAGAAAGCTAAGGAGCACTGGGGGCTTTGAACTTGTTCAATACTCAGGACGGGCCAGGTGTGTGCTGCAGGATGAATCCTGTGTTGGGACCTGTTTCTCCTGTATTCACTCATCACGATATTGATGGAGCACCTTGTAAATTCTGGGCCCTGTGCACCCAATGGTGAACAAGCAGCCACTGTTCCTGATGGCACCCATGCCATGAATAGACATTGTGTCCATGTTCTAAAGCTTGTGTCCAAGTCCCTAGGTTGGCCATGCCCTGTGCCATCATCCCAGGTGACCAGGAAATGTGGCTGACTGTCACCTCCGGGCCACTGTAGCTGCCCTCTGAGCTTCCTTGGCCCGCCCCTCAGCCCCTAGAGCGCCCTTGCTCCCAAGTTCCTTTCCCCCTGTTGTCTGATTAGCACAACCAATGTTGCAGAGCACACCTGAGCACCACAGCAGGCCAGTCAGGGTCTGCCTCTCATCACAGCGCCCAACAGAAAAGGCACCTTCTGAGAAGCACCTGTTCTGTGCCTGGCACCATATCTAGGATGCTACAAGCCCTAGATTATTTCATTTAATGCTTCAATCTCATGGGCCCCAGGAATTATTTTCCCCATTTAGCAAAGAAGTAGCCAAAGCCCAGAGAGGTGTAGTGATTGGCTTAAGGTCACACAGTTGACATGTGGTGGCCAGGCAGGGGTCTTAACTCAGGATTGTTGAATTCTGGGGCCCATACCAATGCATGGAGTCCTGGGGGACTGAGTCCAGCACTCAGGGCCCTCCCAAATGTGCCCTTAGCAGATATTCCCAGGTCCATTCCGAATCCATCCACCCAGGGGAGACTCAGCAGAACCTCCCAGATCCATTCTGAGTCCATCCACCCAGGGGAGACTCAGCAGAACTTTCTGGGTCCATTCTGGGTCCATCCAGGGGAGACTCAGCAGAACCTCCCAGGTCCATTCTGGGTCCATCCACCCAGGGGAGACTCAGCAGAACTTCCTGGGTCCATTCGGGGTC
This sequence comes from Arctocebus calabarensis, assembly GCA_963573935.1. Classification (NCBI taxonomy): domain Eukaryota; kingdom Metazoa; phylum Chordata; class Mammalia; order Primates; family Lorisidae; genus Arctocebus; species Arctocebus calabarensis. Next base: position 40,158 of record CAUYON010075846.1, read on the forward strand.
CATCCAGGGGAGACTCAGCGAACCTCCCAGGTCCATTCTGAGTCCACCCAGGGGAAACTCAGCAGAACCTCCCAGGTCCATTCTGGGTCCATCCACCCAGGGGAGACTCAGCAAAACTTCCCAGGTCCATTCTGAGTCTATCCACCCAGGGGAGACTCAGCAGAACTTCCCGGGTCCATTCTGGTTCCATCCAACCAGGGGAGCTTCCCTACTGTTTTCCAGCAGATCTCCTGCCCTGGGACTAACGACTCACAGGGCACCTGTGCAGATTTGGAAAAGATGCTCTATGTGGGCGGGTGCAGCTGGTCTCCATGCCCTGTGTCCCCATGTTGAACCCCTTGAACCTGGAATGTGGCCATCTTGCTCTGACCTCTGCTCACACAGGCCCTGATCTGGGCAAGTCTTTAGTCCTGTGCTCCCACAGGTCCAAGCCATAGCTGCGTCTTCTTATGCCCAGTCCAAATGTGGTTTCCTCCAGGAAGGCTTGTTGGCCTCACACTCTCCCTCTGGATCAGTGGTCCCGCTCCCCTGCTGTTTATACCTCTCTCAGATCACTGACAACTTTCTACTTTGCATTGGAGCTATTTGCAAGCTAATCTCAACCTTCTGCTAGAGGGTATGGAACACTCACTCCCCTCTGAAGCCACTGCTATTGACGATTATTATCACTACTGTTGTTAGTGGGCTGATGATCCTACTGAGAGCTTCCTATGAGTTTGGCACTGTATTTAGCACTTTCTTAGCTTTATTTGCATTGATCCTTACAGCAACCCACTTTACAGATGAGGAAACTGAGGCGTAGAGAGGTTCAATCACCAGCCCAAGATCACACATGGGCTATGGAATGAAAGAGCTCAACCTCAACCCACAGCTCCTGCTGGTCTTAAAGTCATTGCATGTAGACACTTCTTAGCACTTTTTTTTTTTTTGCAGTTTTTGGATGTGCCACCTCCGGCATATGGGGCTAGCGCCCTATTCCTTTGGGCCACAGGCACTGCCCAACACTTCAGAAATTTGTTGATGAATAACAAATTTTTTTTCTTTTTTTTTGAGACAGAGTTTCACTCTGTCAATCTGGGTAGAGTCTGTGATATCATCCTAGCTCACAGCAACCTCAAACTTGTGGGTTCAAAAGATCCTCTGGCCTTAGAGACTGGATCTTGCTCTTGCCCAGGCTGGCCTTGAACCCCTGAGCTCAAGTAAACCACTTGCTCCAGCCGCCCAGAGTGCTGGGATTACAGATGTGAGCCACTATGCCTAGCCCAATGAATGACAATTTTTCTGGCGATGTTTATGCTTTCTAAGAGAACTGGGTGGAGAGAACAATGCTTAACCCCAAAGAATGAATTGAAGAGTGGGACTCCAGCCACTGTGGCTTGTCTTGGGAGCAGAGATTTGGACCACGGAGGCCTTCTCGGGGCTTCTCATCACAGTTCACAGGAAGCTGCTTCGTGACGCACTGTCCGGGGCCACACTCTCCCTTTCTGGAGGCCCCTTTTCCATCCGATGTTGTAACAGAGGGTTCTGACACTCTTCTTCTAATGTGCGTCTGGGACAGATTTTAGCCATTCAGTCGCACTGAATATAGTTGTAGTTTTATGGCTGTGTCATTGTGCTCAGCCACCCCCGCCCCTCTCCCCCCGGCTGCAGGGGAAAGGGCACGTTAAATAAATCTATTACGTGAATCTGTGAGACATTGTTGGGCACCCTCATTTCAGCTTTGGAAAAAGTGGAAGAGCGACAGAGTTCTGGGACAAAGAGAAGGAGCAAGGTGTTTCTAAGAGGGAGGAGGTGTTGGGGAGAAATAGCCCCATAGTGGCCCCCTCTGTGCTCACGGCTGCCCCGCTGGGCTGGGCAGTGGCTTTCCCATTTCCAGTGAGCTCAGGATCTGCCACCAAGAAAGCTCAGGATGGCCAGGCGTGTGGCGGGCGCCTGTAGTCCCAACTACTTGGGAGGCAGAGGCAAGAGACTCGCTTGAGCCC